>VMDO01040303.1:0-12028 GCA_007922755.1 Pedetes capensis | reverse complement strand
GTGGGATTTATACCACAGATGCAAGGCTGGTTTAACATACAGAAATCAATTAATGTAACCCAACATATCAAGAAACTGGCAAACAAAAACCACATGATCATCTCAATTGATGCTGAAAAGGACTTTGACAAAGTGTGACAGCTTTTCATGATAAAAATGCTGGAGAAGATAGGTATAACAGGCAAATACCTTAATTTCACAAAAGCCACTTATGACAAACCTACAGCCAACATTATATTAAATGGAGAAAAACTGAAACCATTTCCTCTTATATCTGGAACAAGACAAGGATGTCCTCTCTCTCCTATTCTATTCAACATAGTAATTGAAGTCCTGGCCAGGGCAATCAGACAAGAGAAAGAAATCAAAGGGATACAGATTAGCAATGAAGAGGTCAAACTATCTTTTTTTGCAGATGATATGATTCTATACCTAAAAGACCCCAAAAACTCATCCAGAAAACTTTTAGATCTAATCAACTCCTTCAGAAAAGTGGCAGGATATAAAATCCACACATAAAAATCAATAGCTTTTCTTTACACCAACTGTACCCAGGAAGAGAAGGAAATTACAGAAACAATGCCTTTCATGGTAGCCCACCAGAAAATTAAGTACCTTGGAATCAATCTAACCAGAGACCCCTCAGATCTCTACAAGGAAAATTTCAAAACATTAAAGAAAGAAATAGCTGAGGACACTAACAAAAGGAAGGACCATGCCCCACTCCTGGATTGGGAGAATCAATGTAATAAAAATGTCTATCCTACCAAAGCAATTTATAGATTTAGTGCAATTCCCATTAAAATTCCATTGACTGACTCTATAGAAATAGAAAAATATGATACAAAAATTCATATGGAATCACAAAAGACCATTGTTGTTGTTGTTAGGTGCCATCGAGTCAGTATCCGACTCATAGCGACCCTGTGTACAACACGTGAAACACTATTGTCAGTGCTTCTCTGCTGTGCACAGGGTTTTCAATGGCAGATTGATTTTTGGGAGGGGGTTGCCAGGTCCTTCTCCCAAACAAAAGACCATGTATAGCCAAAACACTCTTAAGCTGCAAAAACTAGTGCAGGTGGAATCACAATTCCTGACTTTAAGCTATACTATAGGGCAGTGGCAGCAAAAACAGCTTGGTACTGTCACAAAAATAGTCCTGAAGACATGTGGAACAGAATAGAAGACCCAGAAATACCTCAATACACCTATAGCCACCTAATTTTTGACAAAGGAGCAAAGCAAGTAAACTGGACAAAGGATAGCCTTTTCAATAAATGGTGCTGGGAAATATGGACATCCACTTGCCCAATAATGAAAACCGACCCGCATCTCTCATTATACAGGAGAGTTAACTCAAAACGAATAAAAGACCTCAACATAAAACCAGAAACTTTACAACTAATAGAAGACAAGATAGGTAATACACTCCAACATATAGGCATAAGAAAGCATTTCCTTAATAGGACTCCAATTGTTCAAGAAATTGCAACAAGAATAGATAGATGGGATTACATGAAATTAAAAAGCTTCTGTACAGCAAAGGAAACAATTAACAGAGTCAAGAAAATTCCCACTGAATAGTAAAAAATTTTCACCTCCTATACATCAGACAAAGGTCTACTTACCAGAATTTATAAAGAACTTAAGAAAAACTATGCAAGGAAACAAATAACCCATACACAAATGGGCAAAGGAACTGAATAGACAGTTCTCAAACGAAGAGGTCTGTAAAGCCATGAAACACATGAAAAAATGCTCTATATCCCTAGCCATTAGGGAAGTGCAAATTAAAATAACTCTGAGATTCCACCTTACACCAGTAAGAATGGCCAAGGTCAATAAAACAAATAACAAATGCTGGTGAAGTTGCAGAGAAAAGGGAACACTCTTACCTTGCTGGTGGAGCTGTAAATTGGTTCAACCACTATGGAAATCAATATGGAGGTATCTTAAAACTAAAAATTAATCTACCATATAACCCAGATATAACACTATTGGTAATTTACCCAAAGGGAGATGTGTCATTATACCACAGAGACACCTGCATTACCATGTTCAATACAGCAGTTTTCACAATAACAAGGATATGGAATCAACTAAAGTGCCCATCAACATAAGAATGGATAAAAAAAACTAGGGTACATACCCACAATGGAATTCTACTTAGCAATCAAAAAAATGAAGTATTGACATTTGCAGCAAGATGGATGGAATTGGAGAAAATTATTTTAAATGAATGAACACAAGCTCAGAATGAGAAATACCACATGTTCTTACTCACATATGGGAGCTGAATCAAAATTATAAGAAGGAAAAAATCCTCTGCACAGGTTGGAACATAATTTTTTTAAAAAAGCTAATAATGGTATTACTATAGATGGACTAGAAAATTCATGTAATAGTACTGAGAATGTAAAAAGAAAGTTCACTGCAGAAAAAGTTTCTATCTTAAACAGAATTGGAACTCAAGGATAGATAGAAAAATATTACCATAAAAAGACAAGCAAATGGAAGAGAAGTATTTGGTGGGGGGATGGGACAGAGGGAGGAAGCACACAAAAGAATAAGGGGGAACTTATATGTATAATGTGCAACAAAATGCATGCATGGATTTGTCACAATGAAAAGCATGTCAGAATGAATCACACTAAGGTGTACATTAAAAATTTCCAATAAAAATATTAAAATCATACCAAGTAAAAAAATGATAAGCTCCAAATTGTCCTTCAGAATGATTGTACTGATTTACATTGTCATGGACAGTATATAGAAATGACCAATTCTCCATATCCTACCCAATACTGTGTTATCACTTTTAAGTTCTTCACCTGACAAAGAGAAACTTTCATTTATTTTATTGATATTATTTTCCATATATTTAATAGCCACTTGTATTTCTTATGGTTTCTTTATTCATGCCATTTGCCCATTGTAATACACAAAACTCCAAAATGAGCTCCAAGATTTCCAACCTTTGATGACATACTCTCCCCTAGAGTGTGAGTTGTTGTTGTTAGGTGCCGTCGAGTCGGTAACCGACTCATGGTGACCCTCATAGGGTTTTCAATGGCTGACAGTTTTGGGATTGCCTTGGGAGTGGATTGCCAGGTCCTTCTCCCATTTTTTGTGGTGCTGGGAATTGAACTCAGGACCTCAGAGACTGCAGTGCAGCGCTGTACAACTGAGCTAAATCCCAGCCCAGAGTGTGAGTAGAACCTGTGAACATGATGATGTGGTTACTCTCTTGATCAGATTATATTCCAAAGCAGAGGTCCCCAACCCATAGGCCACAGACCTTCACCAGTTAGGGACTGGGCTGCATAGAAGGAGGTGAGTGGCTGGCAAGGGAAAGAAGTTTCATCTGTATTTACAACCATTCTCCAACACATGTAACATCCTGAAACCATCCCCCAAGTCCCCACCCCCAATCTGTGGAAAAATTGTCTTCCACAAAACTAGTCTATGGTGCCAAAAAACTCAGGGATTAGTGTTTGAATGCAAAGGTGATGGGATAGTCAATCCTATGGTTGTGTACCATAAAATACTTTGACATAACAGTGGAAAGCAACTCCCCTGCTGGCTTTGAAAAAGTAAACTGCCATGTTGTGAGAGAGCCACACAGCTAAGAAGTAAGGTTGACATCTAGGAGCCCAGAGCAACCCCTCCTTGCCTAGTTGACAGCCTGCAAGAAAATGGAAGCTCAGTCCTATAACCACGAGGCAAAGAATGCTGCCAATGACCTCCATGAGGTTAGAAGAAGATCCTGAGTTCCAATGATACTGATGCTCTGAGACTTCAAACCTAACTTATAAGATGCCTTGTAGCTTCTCTCTGGTTCTATTTTAATACTCTCTTCTGTGACTCTTCATCAAAGTCTAACCTCCAGGCTGTGAGAAACACAAGTTGCTTAAATAGACTATGAGTAGGCCCCCCTCATGTCAGATCCAGCTGTTCTAGCATGACCTGTCAGTCATGCTAGTGAGCCATATTGGCCATTCCAGGCCCACAGAACACCTCAGCCAATAGAATGTGTAGGAAGAAAAATACTCAGCTGAGTCCACAGAATTATAAGACATGATTTAAAAATGGTTCTTATTTTAAGCCACTATGTGATTTGTTCTGCAAAAATAGAAGAAACAGAAACTGGTGTCAAAAGTTTGCTTTTAACTGATACACACATATGCCCAATGAATTTGTTATGCAGCAACAGAAAACCAAAACATATATTGATACACATGATTCTCATAACCATATGGAAAAACTGCTACTTATTATCTGTTTTACACATGAACAAAAGCAAAATTTAAGTAATTTGTTCAACATCACACTTCTAATAAATTATTCAGTCACAATTAAATATCCAGGTATTTGACTTCAGGATTCATATTCCTAATCAGTATGCTATACTTCTGTTTATGAATACAAAAATCTAAAAAGATACTGAAAAATACAGCAGCACATTAGGAGAATAATGTAGCATAAAACTAATTGTAGTTTATCTCAGCAATGCAAAGATGGCACAAGAAAAGATCTATCTTTAACAGATAAAAGGGTAAAGTAGCAGCTGTAGCCCTGTGGCATCAGATCCCGTCAGATCTCGGAAGCTAAGCAGGGTCGGGCCTGGTTAGTACCTGGATGGGAGACCTCCTGGGAACACCAGACGCTGTAGGCTTGGGAGAAGGACCTGGCGACCCCCTCCCAAAAACCAATCTGCCATTGAAAACCCTATGAACAGCAGAGAAGCACTGACAATAGTGTTTCCCCTGTTGTACAGAGGGTCGCTATGAGTTGGATACCGACTCAACGGCACCTAACAACAACAACAACAACCATGTCACCATCTCATGAGATATAGAAAAGTGGTTGATAAAAAACTTACATCCACTAAGTAATGGAAAAAAAATTATTGGCAAACTAGCACAAGGTTGAAAAATATTCTTTGAGGAACTTGCAGGACATATGAAACCTAATGCTGAAATAATAAAATCAGTTACATTAAAGTTACAGATGAATATCTAAATAAATCAACATCACTGACAAATCTTAGAAGTGAAAAATTGGAAATATATCCATTAATGGCAGGAAGACTACCAAGATGTTCACTATCACTACTTCCACATGACATTATTCTGCAGGTACTCTGCAATGAAACAGCACAAGAAAACAAAATAAGAAATATAAAAATTGAAAAAAGAAGAAAATAATGGCCTAATAGGAACAATTATTAATTATTTAAAAGACAGCCACAAAATACAAATTTTAATAGTCTTCCTATAAACCATTCATCACCAATGAAAAATGTAAGAGTAAGATGAATATAGTTCATAATACTCTATTGTATATTTCATGGGTAAATGGAAGAAAAGATCTTGAAGGACCCAAACAAAGTGTTGACAAAGAGATGGAAATGTTAATTATCCTGATTTGATCAATATATGTTGTTGTTAGGTGCCATCGAGTTGGTATCTGACTCATAGCGACCCTCATAGGGTTTTCAATAGCTGACTGTTTCGGGATTGCCTTGGGAGTGGATTGCCAGGTCCTTCTCCCATTTTTGTGATGCTGGGAATTGAACTCGGGACCTCAGAGACTGCAGTGCAGCACTCTACCAACTGAGCTAAATCCCAGCCCTGATCAATATATAGTATACATATATTAAAGTATCAGTATCACACTATACTGAATAATAGGTACAATTGTTATGTGTTAATCAATTTTTTAAGTGTTTAAGGAAAGAGAAATATTAACTACCTTGATTTAATCATTATCCACTGTATGTAGGTATCAGATTATGACACTATATTCCATAAATTGCCTGAGTTTAGCTCAGTTGTTAGAGTGTTGCTGCACACTCTCTGGGGACCTGGGTTCAATCCCCAGCACTGCAAAACTGGGAAAAGGACATGGCAATTCACTGCCAAGGCGATCCCAAAACAATCAACCATTGAAAACCCTGTGAGGGTCACTAAGAGTTGGAGTCGACTCAACGGCACCGAACAACAAAAAACCTCCATAAACACAATTAAATAAAAAAATGAACCAGATGTGGTTACACATGCTTGTAATCCCAGTGGCTAGGGAGGCAAAGGCAAGAAGATAGCAAATTCAACGCCAAAGGCAGCCTGCATAACATACTGAGAACCTGTCTCGAGATTAAAAAAAAATTTAAGGGGGCTGGAGGTGCAGTCCGACAGCAAACAGCTGCAAATATGCAGAAGGCCCTGGGGTCAACACCTTGGTACCACAAAAAAAAGAAGAAACATATTAATCACAATACTGACATAAATATAAAGGACATGGCCAAGTACAGTGGCTTATGCCTGTAATCTCAGCCACCTTGGAGGCAGAGGCAGGAGGATTATATGTTCAGGGCCAGAGGCAGCCTGCATAACTTGGTGAGACCCTGTCTCAATTTTAAAAATAAAACAGGGATCAAGAGTGCAGCTGAGTGGCAAAGCACTTGCAAAGCAGGAAGTAGGCCCTGGGTTCAGCCTTCCAGAACAATAAATAAATAAATAAATAAATAAATAAATAAATAAATAAATAAAGTACATAGAAATAAGCACACCAAGAAATATGCATGAGTCTTAAGGAGAAAATTGTTAAATTTTACTGATGGATGTATAAAATAACCTAAATAAATGGAAAGATATTCCATGCTACTGAATGGAAAACTACCGCAAAGTTATTCCATATTTATATTAAATCAAACTTTCCATTGTTTTAAACCATTTTCTGCCATATATGTTTGGACTAATTGCTTTGAAAAACTGGCTAGCCATGTGCAGAAGATCGAAACATCATACCTATATCTAACCCTGTATAAAAAATAAACTCAAAATGGATCAAAGACTTAAATCTAAGACCTGAAAGCATGAAAGTGCCAGAATGAAACATAGAGGAAATGATCAAGATATAGGAACAGGCAATGATTTTCTGGATAGGGGCACTAATAGGAAAGAACAGCAAAAAAAAATGGCAAATAGGATTCCATCAAAGTAAAACACTTCTGCAAAGGAAAGAATAAACAGAGTGAAAATAGAACTTACAAAATGGGAGAAAATATTTGTCAATTACTCATACAAAAGAGGGTTAACATCCAGAATATATAAGTAACTGACTACTTAACAATAAGAAAATGATTAATCCAACTTAAGAATGGGTAAATACATATAAAATAGATGTTGTTGTGTTTAGGTGCCATCCAGTCAGGACCTACTCATAGCCACTCTATGTACAACAGAAGGAAACACTCCCGTACTCTGTTCCAGACACACGATCTTTTTTACATGTTTAAGCCCATTGTTGTAGTCATTTTGTCAATCCATCTAGTTGAGGGTCTTCGCTTTTTTCCTTGACCTGTCACTCTCTTAAACATGATGTCCTTCTCCAGAGATTGGTCCCTCCTGACATGGTCACAATACTTAAGACACAGTCTACCCATCCTTGCTTCCAAGGAGAGCTCTGGTTGCACTTCTTCTAGGATGGATTTGTTGGCTCCTTTGGCAGTCCATAGTATATTCAATATTCATTTCCAGTACCTTAATTCAAAAGCATCCATTCTCCTTCCATCTCCCTTATTTAATATCCAGCTTTCACAAGTATATGATATGACTGAAAATACCATGGCATGACTCAAGCATACCTTCATCTTCATGTGACATCTTTGCTTTTCAATGTTGTAAAGAGGTCTTTTCAATTCTTGACTGCTGCTTCTGTGGGTGTTGATTGTAGAACGAAGTAAAGCAAAATCCTGGACAACCTCAATCTTTTCTCCATTTATCAAGTTGCATACTGACCCAGTTGCAAGGACTTTTGTTTACTTGATGTTGCAGCACAATCCATATGGAAGGCTGTGTTCATCAGCAAGTATTTTAAACCCTCTTCACTTTTGGCAAGTACAGGTGTGTCATCTGCTTAACTTAGGTTGTTAATGTGTATTCCTGCAATCCTGATGCTGTGTTCTTTTTCATAAAGTCCACTTTCTCAGATTTTTTGCTCAGCATAGAGATTGAAGACATGGTGAAAGGGTACAGCCCTGATCCACACCTTTCTCGACTGTTAATCAAGCAGTATTTTCTCATTCTGTTTGAACAACTGCCTCCTGGTCCATGTACAGATTCCTCATGAGTACAATTAAGTGCTCTGGTATTCCCATTCTTCACAATGTTATCCATAATTTGTTGTGATCCACACAGTCAAATGCCTTTGCGTACTCAATGAAACATAAGTAGACATCTTTCTGGTGTTCTCTGCATTCAACTAATGTCCATCTGACATCAGCAATGATGTCCCTGGTTCCATGCCCTCTTCCACCCTTTTCTGGCAGTTACTTGTTAATATACTGCTGCAGTTGCTTTTGAATTATCTTTAGCAAAATTTTACATTCATGAAATATTAATCATATGTTTAATAATTTCCACATTTAGTTGGATTCCTTCAAATATTGGATTCCTTCAAATATTGCCACAAATATGGATGTCTTCCAGTCAATTGACCAGGTAGCTATTTTACAAATCTCTTTTCCTAAACAGTGAGAACCTCCAACACTGCATCTCTGGGTTGAAATGTCTTGATTGGTATTCATCAATTCCTGGAGCCTTGTATTTCACCAATTCCTTGAAGGCAACTTCAACTTCATCCTTCAGTACCATTGGTTCATGATCATATGAAACCTCTTGAAATGGTTGATCATCCACCAATTTTTTATATAATGACTCTGTGTATGCCTTCAATCTTCTTTTGTTGTTTCCTGCATCATTTTATATTTTCCCTGTAGAATCCTTCACTATTGCTACTCGAGGCTTGAATTTTTTTCTTCAATTCTTTAACCTTGAGCAAAACAGAGAATGTTCTTCCCTTTTGGTTTTCTATCTTCAGCTCTTTGAACATGTCATTATAGTATTTGATTTTGTCTTCCTGAGCTGCTCTTTGAAATCTTTTGTTTATTTCTTTAACTCTATCATGTCTTCCTTTTACTTTAGCTGCTTGATGTTCAAAGGCAAGTTTCAGAGTCTCTTTTGACATGTAATTTGATTTTTTCTCTTTTTCCTGTCTTTTTAATAATCTTTTGCTTTCCTCATGAATGATATATTTGATGTCATGCTGCAATTCATCTGATCTTAGATCATTAGTGTCTAATGCATCAAATCTGTTCTTGAGGTGGTCTCTGAACTCAGATGGGATATATTCAAGTTCATACCTGGGCTCTCATACACTTGTTCTGAGTTTCTTTAGTTTCAATGTAAATCTGTATATGAACAGTTGATAGTTTGATCCATAATCAGCACCTGGCCTTGTTCTGACTTTTGATATTAAGGACTTCCATTGTCCCTTTCCAAAAATATAGTCGGTTTTGTTCCTGTGTGTTTCACCTGGTGAATTCCATGTATATAGTTACCATTTCTGTTGGTGAAAAAATGTATTTGCAATGAAAATGTCATTGGTCCGACAAAATTCTATCATGAGATCTCTAGCATCATTTCTGTCACTAAGGCCATATTTTCCAACTACTGAGCCTTTTTTTGTTTTCAACTTTTGCATTCCAATCACTTTTAATTATCAGTGCATCCTGATTGCATCTTCAATCAATTTCAGAAGCAGAAGCTGGTAAAAATCTTCCCTTTCTTCATTTATGGCCTTAGTGGTAGGTGTGTAAATTTGAATAATAGTCATATTAAGTAGCTTTCCTTGAAGGTTATGGATATTATTCTATCATTGACAGCATTGTACTTCAAGGCAAACTTAAGAGGTCTTTTTTGATAATGAATGCAAGCTCATTTCTCTTTAAGTTGTCATTCTTAGAATAGTAGACCATATGATAATCTGATTCAAAATGGCCCATATAAGTCCATTTTAGTTCACTGATACCTAGAATGGTGATGCTTATGTGCTCCATTTCCCTTTTCATGATTTCTAATTTTCCTAAACTCATAGTACTTATATTCCATGTTCCGTTAGTGGATGTTAACAATTGTTCCTTCTCATTTTTAGTCATGCCACATCAGCAAATGGAGGTCCCTGGGGATTCACTCTATTCTTATAATTAACATCAACTCTACTTTAAGGAGGTAACTCTTCTCCAGTCACCTTTTATCTTTTGAGTAACTTCCAACCTGTGGGTCTCATTTTCTGGCACTATATCTGACAGTGTTTCTCTGCTATTTATAGGATTTTCAATGGCTAATTATTTTGGGAGTGGGATGCTAGGTCCTTCTCCTTAGTCTGGAAGCACAGCTGAAACCTGTCTACCATGGGTGACCTGCTATTTTCTGTAATACCAGTGACTTAGCTTTCAGTATCACAGCAAAATTCAATCCCCACAGTATGGCAAACTGATAGACAAGTTAGGGATATAAATAAATTCATGGCTGACGATATACATAAATGTAACAATAATAAAAAATAGGAAATCATACACATTCGCTTAATTATTATAACTACTTCTTGAGAGGAAATTAGTGAAATGGCAACGAGGATACAAATAAAGAAAACTCTACCTGTACTTTAAGTGCATTAAGTAACATTTCCAAAAGATCCAACAGTTGCTAATGGAGGAGCTAGTGAGCCTATGGAATACTGTGATAGAGACATCTGGAATAAGATTTACCTAGAGATTAAGGCAGCATCTTGGGGGTCTGTCCATACGCAACAGAGAATCACAGATGTGAGTGAGTGTGAGGATCAGGGACCCTATTAGTAGGTGGGCTGGGATCTGAAGAGCTGCACTCTCAATTTTCTGTGACCCTTTCCAAACTATAGTGAACACATTTCAGAACTTCAAGTTAGTCACTAAAAATAAAATGGATGTCTGCTCACATCTGCCGACAATTAGAAGAAATATTGGCCCTGACTATAGTTTTGCCTCTGATGAGGAAAGATGTTGGCTGGGACCCCAAAACTCTGATTCCTTGACCAGCTGTATACCGTCATGCTAAGTTCTCAAACAGCATACTGCTCAGAGGACAGACAGACACTCCAGGCCAACATACATGTTTTATTCCTTGTCATGTGTCTAGACTTAAATCCTATGTTCCTTCTTATCTCCAGGATCAGGCTGGATTTAGTAAGGGACTAGAATTAGGGCTAAACAGCTTGCCCTATAGTGTGCTCCCATGGGGATTCCTCAGAGTCTTACAGAGAAATTCCATCCCTCTGTATCTTATTGCTCCAATTGCCACTAAAGCCCCTGAAAACTGAGCTTAAGATTCTGTGTTCAAATCATATGCCCTTGAATTCCTGAATCCAGTGACTCCTTTTTGTGTCCTAGATGACTTTGATGGACAAGGGAGGAGTAGGAAAAATCTTAGACTCCCCCTTAGGGCTAGAGAATAACACTACTGCTCTTTACATAATATGGACCTCTTATAGGACAAAGAATTTGGAGCCTGCTTTGAGTATTCAGATGCCCTTTTTGATTATATTTGACTTTATTTTTAATAAAATAAATGTGTGAACCAATATTTCCAGAGCACCTACTCTTCTGCCAAAACCTTCAGAAATATAGCATTCTGGGAATGAATTGAGTGTATTCCAGATGGCACGAGGCAGAAATACATGCAGCAGTAGCAGCAGGAGGCATCTCCTATCTCCAGGATAAAGGCCAACAGAGCAAGCCCAAGACAGTGAGCTTCAGTGTAAACCCCACAGATATCACGATCTAAGGGAGCTCAATAGTGGGGAAAGGTAGGTGCTATCAGACTAAGCATTCTCAGAATCAAAGTCCAATTTTCTTTCCATAGGAAAGAGAATTGGATCCAGCATACTAAAGAAGAGGACAAAAAGGAGGTGAGCCAAGATTTTGACTGACCAGCTGACAGATAGAACCTCACTTGCCTCAAGGGTTTGGTCTAATGTGTGAGGGTTTAAGAAACTGACAATATAGGCCTGTTGAGCCAGTGTGTAATAAGAGACTTCAGTTACCAAATCAAATTACCTCAGAAGTTTCCAATTAGAAATTTATAGAAAAAAATATAATATTTATAATGTCAACCCACACTAAAAATATTTAGGAATAAACCTA
>VMDO01040302.1:0-12051 GCA_007922755.1 Pedetes capensis | reverse complement strand
CTCACCTCCCTGTCAAACCTTCTTTCACATTGTCTCTCTGTATAAATACAGTTGCATGGGCAGGGCGACTGCTCTGAACAACCTGTCCCTGGGTTTTGGCACAGAATGGGGGCTTCTCATTGGCTTTTCCAAAAGCCAACAGGAGGTGCCCACATGGCCATGCCTACAATGGAGAAGGGAGTGAAATTGTTTCATGTGGTTGGTGTACGTGGTTTGTTGAGCAGGGAGATATGAGAAGTGGAGAGAAGAGTCAGGCGTGGAGACGTGGAACCTTCTGTTACTTCCTATGGTCTGTGGACCTGGCTTCCCAGCTCTGGTTGACACTTGTGGGTTTGTGCATGCAGAGGGTTTGTACTTACAAAACAGCACATGCACTGCAGATAGAGTTGGGGAGCCAGGTGATCCATATACAATACAGAGGTTCACCAAGGGCCTGCGATGAGCCTTGAGCTTCTGGGTTCCTGAGAAATCCATGAGAACCCAGCCACTGGCCTCCCGGCTGTAGTTGTTGAGATTAAGCTCACTCCCAGGAAGGGAGGTGAAAGCAGCTGAGTGCAAACGGTGTGGCAGATGCCCAGGCCCCAGCTGAATCTCACAGAGGCCAAGGACAAGCATGGTCACTGGGTCCAGGCTCACATCCTGGCTCTGCCCTTCCTCTCCACGTGACCTTCAGTGTGTCCTGTGACCTCCTCCCTAAGCTTCGATTTCCTCATCTGGAGATCAAGAAAATGATTTCTTCTGGGTTGGGTGTATGAATGTCTGAGTTCAGTCTGAAAGCTGAGTTTAGGGGTCTCAGGGCCCCCAGGTGTCTGAAAGCCACAGTGGAGCCCTTGACAGGGGCCTGTGCCTTCTGCTGTGTATATCCCAGGCCAGCCACAAGTCCCTTTTCTCCCTTGGGAGCCCCCCAGCTGGGCCATGCCTATTCCCCGTGCACATCTGTAGGGGGTGCAGCTATCTTCCAACAGCCTCACCCTGAGTAAGCAGAGGGCCCCTTTTAAAGGCTTAGGGATCCTCCTTATGAAATCCCAAGAATGGAGGATATTACAGAGGTTCAAGAGATACAAGGCAAATAGCTCCCTTGGTCCTGTGATCTGTCCTGAAGTGGTGAGCAGGGGCCCTCTGGTGACAGTGTGGGATAACCCTTCAGGGGTTCTCTGCCTCACCGCAATTTAGAGTATTTTCTTGCTTTCATTAACATGAATTTCACATTTTGAAAGATTTTTACCAGCCAACCTTCAACATACATAAAATTTTTGTTTCTCTATCTTAAAAAACCTAACCAAAGACCATATAACTGATAGTTTGATTTGACTACCCACTGTCCACCTTCCCACTTCATATCATTTACTTTAAAAAAAAAAAAACAGTTTAGATCATTCACTAACAGATTCTAGTGTGTTTAAAAGGCTCTAAAGAAGAAAAAGAACAAAAACCAGAGGTGAGTTGGTGGGCAGTTTGAGGTCTGGAACAAAACAAAATTACACCATCCTATTTATCACACAGTTTGCATGGAAGCTAAACCATGAAGCATTTTTGGCAGATAAGGGTCCACATTTCTACAAGCATCCTTGAAATGTTGTGAAGATATTTCTGTCTCAGAGCTGTCTTTCACAACAAGGACTGGACTGACGACTTCTGGAGAGAGACCACAGTCCAGGTCCCTGGCTTTGGAATTATTTTCCTCACCACTAGGTGAGGATGGAATTATGCTGATGGAGTTTTTACCCCTAGCAACTAGCACAAAGCTTTGCAAAGAGTAGATATTCAATAAATGTTTATTGAATGGAGATTTCAGGAAGGAGCTCATTAGTCATCAAAGAGACAGTGTCTAAGAATCCCTCCACCCACCAGAGCCAGCTACATAATTTAGGGCGGGAGGACACAGTGCAGCATGGGAACATGGGGCTCTTCTTTAGCAAGAGGATATGCTAATCAGAAATATAAAGACTTCTCTTCCTTCCTTGCTTTTTCTCTGGGCTTATCGTGCTGTTTTTAATTTGCTAATATTTAATGACATTCTAAGTAAAGAAATATTAAGATTTTAAAATAGTAGCATGACTTGTACCATTCATCTTTATATTGTGTGACACTGGCTTAATAAGCAAATACTAGAGCATTTAACTCATATGTAGAATCAGCAGAATTACACAATTCATAATTCCTATGGCCACGTATTTTGTTCTTAACAGAACAGTGGAAATGATGTACGAAAGCATGTTCGCAGTTTGAGTTCACTCTCCGCCTCGCACACATTCTGCCACCCTTTAGCTCATGAGAAGGAAGGAAGGGCTGAAGGGCTGTAGACCTGTCCATGGCCCTTGCTCTTCTAAGTCGTCTTTGTTTTCGGTGTAAATAGCTGGCTAGTGCAGGAAGTAACACAAATAAGTAAAAGAGGGTATCATAACCTGTTTCTCAAAATGTGTAACTTCTCCAGGCCCAGGGGTGCACGCCAGTAATCCCAGCAACCTGGGGGTGCTAAAGCAGGAGGATTGTGAGTTCAGGGCCAGAGGTAGCCTGTAAGACCCTGTCTTAAGATAAAATATAAGCAATAGGCTGGGGTTGCAGCCTAGTGGGAGAGAGCTTGTAAAGGATGTGCAAGGCCCTAGGTTCAACCCTCTAATACTGCAATCAGTTAATCAATCAATCAATAAACAAACAAATAAATAAATAAAAATTTTAAAAAGAAAGAAAAAAAGAGAGTGTAACTTACTTTTTGCAATTGAGGCAAGTTCTGATTCCAACATAGAGCATGGCATCTCCGGGCCATCTTGACCCATTTACACTGCTGCAGATGTATACCTTACCCTGCATTTGCTTCAAGATGCTCTGGGCTCACATGCCTCACAGATCCCTAGATTCTGAGCTCATGGGCAGCAGGTATGCTGTGTGCAAACAGGGCAGCACAGAAGAGAGGACACGGAGGTAGTATGTATCTCCTCTGTTCACACCAGTGTCCCACAGTGTCTACTCCACTTATAAAAATATTCAACGATGAAATTATTGAGGACTGCGACAGCAGAGCATTAAACAAAGCCCAGGGTTCTTCTGAACATGAGGCTCTGTGAGCCTGCACAGGTCATACACCTATGAAGCCAGCCAGGCTTCAAGTCCTGGCCTTTCTTTTTGGCTACATTTTTGGATAGTGGCTCCATTGGGGCAGAACAAAAGCTTTCAACAAGTGGGCTGCTCAAGTGCCCTGGGATTCAAGGTCATCGTTTATATATTTGGAAAATGGTGGAACTTCCATGACTGTATTCAGGTCTCCACTCTTCTGATTAATCATTTACATTTTTAAGAAGAGGCAGCTCAGGTCCTTTACTAACAGGCTCTAGTGTTTTAAAAGACTCCAAGAAAAGAACAAAGGGTAGGAATGGGCATGAGGATTGTCCATTATGTCTGAGGTTTGAAACAAATTGAAAATTGAAACTCTAGGAGTTCTTCGACTTGTTGAAGGATACTTGCTCACTATTCTAGGCATGATCATTTTTACACCAAGGCTGGGCAGATACATGGGGCTGAGAGAGGGAATGACTTAGTCATCAGAGAAAATCCTTTGGGCTGGAGAGAAGAGAGGCACGGGAAAGGAGACATGGAAATGTCACATAACTCCACATTTTTGGGTGCTCTTTACACATGCAGAGGCTCAGGGCAGCTTAGCCTTCCAGAAAATAGAAACTCTTGTGGGGAGGAAGAGAGGGTGAGACAGGAAGTTAAGACTAGAAGCCCAAGGAAGAAGGAAAATGTCGGGTAAGCAGTGAATACTTTCTAACCACACTGTGCAGATAGCTAAAGGGTTTTCAACTCAGATGCAAACTTCAAGTTCCAAGCAGGTACTGTTGTTGCCAGGTGCCCTCAAGTCAGTGTCCAACTCATACCAACCCTATGTACAATAGGTGAAACATTATTCATAGGGTTTTCAACGGCTGATTGTTTTTTGGGAGTGCGTTGCAGGGTCCTTCTCCCAAGCCTACGGCACCTGGTGTTCCTAGGCGGTCTCCCATCCAAGTACTAACCAGGCCCAACCATGCTTAGCTTCTGAGATCTGATGGGATCGGACGCCACAGTGGTATGGCTGCAGGCAAGCAGGCACTAGGAAACAAATACTAATATAACAAACTGGGAAGGAGGCCAGGGATCTGAGGAACCCCTTCCTCTCTTTTTAATGTAGAAAGACCTGGGTTAGAAAAAGTAGTGGTAGATAACAGCAGTTCAAGCTTAACAAGGAGAGGCTACATTGACCTCACTCCCTGATTCCTGTAAGTTGATCCACATTCTACCTTTGTTTTAATTAATTATATAAAAACTGCTGGTTTCAAGTAGTTATTTTTATCCTTAAATTGGGCATGATTGGCTGATAAAATTCTCCAGGGGTTGCAAACTGATTTCTTACAACCTGCAAAATGATTTTTACATATTTAAAGGATAGAAACAAATGAAAGGAAAAGGAAGACTACACGGCAGACACAGTATGCAGAATTTGAATCCTGAAATTTGTACTAACTAGTCTTATGTAGACCACTGCTGCAGTCTCTGAGGTCCCGAGTTCAATTTCCAGCACCACAAAAATCAGGGAAGGATGTGGCAATCCACTCCTGAGGCAATCCCAAAACAATCAGCCATTGAAAACCCTATGAGAGTCGTCAAGAGTCGGACATGACTCCATGGCACCTAACAACAATGACAACAGTCCTTTACAGACTATACAGACTACAGCCCTACCACCCTAGTGTCCGATCCTGTCAGATCTCAGAAGCTAAGCAGGGTCAGGCCTGGTTAGTCCTTGAATGGGAGACCACCTAGGAATACCTGGTACTGTAAGCTTGGGAGAAGGACCTGGCAGCCCACTCCCAAAATACAATTAGCCATTGAAAGCCCTATGAATAGCAGGGAAGCACTGACATAGTGCCAGACATGGCACAGTGTTGGGAAGTGTTTCGTTCTGTTATACATAGGGTTGCTATGAGTCGGACCTGACTCCACAGCACCTAACAACAACAATCTTTTACAAACACGATTTGCACTTCTGAATCTACCCCCTTCACCTAGGGTGATCAACAGGTAAACGCTGTCCCTGTGTGCCACATTCTTGAGACCACAATTTCACTTGCCTGGGGTGTGACTGGGAATTGGTTTTTCCATACTTCATATAGTCTATTGCACATCCCATGTTGAAGGGAACTGCTGCCTTACAGCAGTCCCCTAGCCTTACATCTCCAAGACACTATATGCTGACTACTTCACAATGACCCAGTATTATTGGCTTTGGCTACAACTAAAGCAAAGATTGCTCAGAGATCAGGACAGTTAGGGGCAGCACTGTGAATCTGGTCCCCTCACACCAAAAGCACTGGGCTAAACCAGAGGTCTGGGTTTGAATCCCAGCTCCTCTTGGAATTGGTAAATTTGAATTTGATGAAATGACATCTACCTCCCTTTCTTGCCAGAATATGAAGGTGGACTTATTTCTAAGGTTCTTTCTGTACCTGGGACATGCAGGTGACTTTCTAAACCCTAGAAATAGTGGATAGTGATAATGATAGTAAAGGAGTAATTAATACATGATTAGGAAGCCAGTTTGGGTAGTTGTGAGGTTGTACTGAAGCCAAATCATTTCTATAACATCCTCTCTCAGTAACTCATGGAACCAAAGTTCTTCCTTGTCTTTGAATAGAACTAGGGTAACAGTGTGGGGGTTGTTGGCTACTTGCCATATGAATGCATTATTTCTTTGCCCAGAACAGCGAAGTGTCTTTTTAAAAGACAATTTTCTGTGTTTGCTCACCTGCAAAAAGAAGATTCTACTGCTTTCCAAAGGAGTTATGAAATCCCTAGAAATTATGTTTTTGCTGACCTGAGATGATGGTTTATCAAGAAGCTTAGAAGCTTCCAAGCTCTCTTCAATGAATCACATCACCTACTAGACTTAAGACCTAGCAGATTTTCATCCAAGTCCCAAAGTGAACATTGGAATTTAAATCTGGATCTATGGCTGTTCTCTGCCTCATACTTGCACATGGAGACACATGGGTTTACCAGTCCGTGTGCTAGGGGAGACAGCAAGCCGAAGCTAGAAACTGGACACCTGGAATACCTGGCTATAGCTCCAGCTGTGCCCATAGTGATATCCCTGGGCCTGCCAAGTCTCTGAGCCTGTGCCCAAGACATGGCACTACTCTTGGGGGTAGATAGTTCAGGCTTTCTCTGTGTCTGCCCAAAAAGGAAAGGGTACAGCATGGCTTTTCTTTTCTGTTCTTTTCTTTCTTTTATTTTTTCTTCTCTTTTCTTTTCTTTTTCTTTTCCTCTCTTCTCTTTTTCTTTTCTCTTTCTTTCTCTTTTTATGCATCTTTGTACTAACATCAATAGATTCTTCTTGGCAACCACTTATTCTCTATTGCTCACTATATACCTGTATGCACTATGGGAAAAGAAACATCTAACTTCAGTTCTTATTTTTTTTAGCATGTGTTTGTTGTACAAAGGAACGGCTTTCATCACGATACCACCATATATATATATATATATATATATATATTATATATATACATATATATATACATGCATACATATATATATACATGCATACATATATATATACATGCATATATATATATATATATATATATGTATATACACACACGTACATATAGCCTGCAGCCATAGCACTGTGGTGTCTGATCCCATCAGATCTCAGAAGCTAAGCAGGGTCAGGTCTGGTTAGTACTTGGATGGATGACCTCCTGGGACACCAGGTACTATAGGCTTGGGAGAAGGACCCAGCAGCCCACTCCAAAAAATCAGTCTGCCATTGAAAACCCTATTAATACCAGAGAAGCACTGACAATAGTGTTTTGCCTGTTATACATAGGGTTGCTATGAGTTGGACACTGACTTGACAGGCACCTAACAACAATAACAAATATATATATATATATATATATATATATATATATATATATATACATACATACACACATATCCTGCAGCTATACCACCCTGGCATCCAATCTCATCAGATCTCAGAAGCTAAGCAGGGTCAGGCCTGGTTTGTACTTGGATGAGAGACAGCCTGGGAACACCAGCTCCCCTAGGCTTGGGAAAAGGACCTGGCAACCCACTTCCAAAATATAAGCAGCCATTGAAAACCCTATGAATACCAGAAAAGCATTGTCAGATGTAGTGCCAGGCATGGCACAGTGTCAGGGAGTGTTTCATCTGTTGTACGTAGGGTCACTATGAGTTGGACCCAACTCGATGGCACCTAACAACAAGAAGTACTTCGAGCATATTCACCCCTTCTGTTATTCTTTATTATCCGCCTCTTCCATCTCCCTTTCCCCTTTTATATCCTTATAATTTTTCCCTTTAGTTAGTCTTCCTTTTCCCCCGCTAGTTTCTACATGTGGGTTAAAATATGTGATATTTGTTTTTCTGAATTTGGCTTATTTGACTTAACATGATGATTTCCAGTTCCATTTTCATGGAAATGGCATAATGTCATTCTTCCTATGACTAGGTAAAACTCCATTGTGTATATCTGCCACATTTTCTTTATTCATTCATCTGTTGATTGGCGCCTGTTGATTGGCTAGTTCCATAATTTGACTGTTATGAGTAGTTCTGCAGTAAATATGGGTGTGCAGGTATCTCTGTAGTTTGCTGAGTTGACTTTTTTGGGGTATATACCAAGAAGTTGTACGGCTAGATCATATGAAAGCTCTATTTTCAGGCTTCTGAGGAGCCTCAATACTGATTTCCATAGTGGCTGCACTAATTTACAATCCCACCAGCAGTGGGTAAGAGTTTCTTTTTTTCCACATCCGCACCATCATTAGTTTGTTTTGTTGATAGTAGCCGTACTGATGAGTGAGATAAAATCTCAGTGTAGTTTTGATTTGCATTTCCCTGGTGGCTAAGGATGTTGAGCATTTTTTCATATAATCATTGGCCATTTGTACTTCTTTTTAAAACTATCTGTTCAATTCATTTGTCCATTTACTGATTGGATTTTTGGTGTTTAAATTTTTGAGCTCTTCATATAATTTAGGTATTAATCCTCTGTCCTATGAATATTTGGAAAATATCTTCTTCCACTAAGTAGGCTGTCTCTCCACTCTGTTGACTGTTTCTTTTGCTGTACAGAAACTTTTTAATTTAGTGTAATCCCATTTGTCTGTTCTTTTTCTTATTTCCTGAGCTTTTAGAATTCTACTGAGAAAATTTTTGCCTGTGCCTAGATCTTTATTTCCCCAGTGTTTTCCTCTAGTAGCTTCAAAGTTTTAGGATTTACATAAAGGTCTTTGATCCCTTTTTAGCTGATTTTTGTACAAGGTGACAGTGATTTAATTTCAGTCTTCTACATGTGGAGATTCAGTTTTCCCAGCACAACTTGTTAAAGAGGCTGTATTTTTTCAATTGTATGTTTTTGGTAGCTTTGTCAAGAATCAGATAGCTGTAGCTGCTTGGACTTAATTCTGGGTCTTCTATTATATTGGTCTACTTGTCTCTTTTTGTACTATTTTTGTACCATACTATCTATTTTTGTACCATACTGTTTTTGTTACTATGGCCTTATAGTATAATTTGATGTCAGGCATTCTGACACCTCCCACATTGCTCTTTCTACTCAAGATTGCTTTAGCTACTTGGGATCTTTTGGGCTTCCACGTGAATTTTAGGATTTTTTTTTTCTATTTCTGTGAAAAATATCATTGATATTTTGATGAAGATTGGATTGAATTTATATATAGCTTTTGGTAATTTGGACTTTTAACAATATTTATAGCACCTACCCAAGAACATGGGTAGACTTTCCATTCTCTAGTGTTTTCTACAATTTCTTCTTTCAGTGCTTTATAGTTTTTATTGTAGAAGTCTCTGATATCTTTGGTTAAGTTTTTGCTGAGGTATTTTATTTGTATACATTTTTAAAACTATTGTGAATGCTGGGCTGGGATTTAGCTCAGTTAGTAGAGTGCTGTTCTGCACTCTCTGAGGATCCTCATGGCAATCCATTCCCAAAGCAATCCCAGGAAAAACCAGTCAACCATTGAAAACCCTATGAAGGTCTCTATGAGTGGAACCTGACTTGATGGCACCTAACAATAACAATTGTGAATGGGATTGTTTTTCTGACTTCTTTTTTGGCAAGTTATTAGTGTATAAAAAAGTTACTGAATTTTGCACATTGATTTTGTATCATGCTGTTTTGCTGAAAGTTTTTATTGGATCTAAAAGTCTTCCAGTGGAGACTTTTGACCTTTTAATTATAATATCGTATCATCTAAAAACAAAGATAACTTGACTTCCTTTCCTATTTGTGTACCTTTTCTTTGTCTTGCCTTATTGCTCAGGCTAAGAATTCAAGCACTATATTGAATAAGAGTGGTGATAGTGGACAACTTTGTCTAGTTCCTGATTTTAGAGGAAATGCTCTCAGTTTTTCCCCATTCAGTATGTTTACTATAGGCTTGTTATAAATAGCTTTAATTATGTTGATGTGTGATACTTCTGTTCCTAGTTTCTTCAGGCCATTTATTGTGAAAGGATATTGGATTTTGTCAAAGAATTTTTCCAAGTCTATCCAGATAATTATATGGGTTTTGTCCTTGATTCTGTTAATATGCTGAATTATGGTTAATGATTTGCATATGTTGAACCATCCTTGTATTCCTGGAATGAATCAAACTTGATCATGATGTATGATCTTTTTAATGTGTTGTTGAATTCAGTTTACAAGTACTGAGGGTTTTGGCATCAATGAATCAAACTTGATCATGATGTATGATCTTTTTAATGTGTTGTTGAATTCAGTTTACAAGTACTGAGGGTTTTGGCATCAATGTTCATCAAGGAAATTGGTCTGTAGTTTTCTTTTTTTTGTCATGTCCTTAACTGATTTTGGTATCAGGGTAATACTAGATTCTTATATTAAATTTGGAAGTGGTCTTTGCCTTTATATTTTGTGGAATCATTTGAGGAACATTGGTGTTTGTTTTTCTTTAAAGATGTGGTAGAATTCAGCAGTGAATCCATCTGGTCTTAAGCTTCTCTTAGTTGGGAGACTTTTTATTGCAATTTCAATGTCATTTCTCGCTATTGGTCTGTTTAAGTTTTGCCTGTCTCCTTTGTTAATTTTATATAGGTCATTTATGTCTGGAAATTTATCCATTTCTTCTAAATTTTCTAATTTTTTAGAGTATAGCTTTTCAACACAATCCCTAATAAGCCTCTTGATTTCAATGGAATCCATTGAAATATTACCTTTCATCTCTAACTTTATTAATTTATAACTTATCTCTTTCTTTTAGTCAATTTGGGGTTTGTTGATTTTTATTATCCTTTCAAAGAATCAGATCTTTGTTTCATTGATCTTTTGTACTGTCTTTTTAGTCTTCATATCATTAATTTTGGTTCTTATCTTTATTATTTCTTTCCTTCTACTAATTTTGGGATTAGATTGTTATCATTTTTCTAATACCTTGAGGTGCATTATTATGTTATTTATTTACAATCTTCCTGGGTTTTTAATGTAGACATTTACAGCTATATATTTCTCTCTTACAATCACCTTCATTGTATCCCACAGGTCTTGGTATGCTGTGTTTTCATTTTCACTTGATTCTAGGAATTTTTTAATCCTCCCATCTGATTTCTTCAATGACCCATTGATCATTCAATGGCTATTATTAACCGCCACAGGTTTGTATATTTTCTGCAGTTTGTCTTACTATTGACTTCTAGTTTTATTCCATTGTGGTCAGATAGAATACAGGAAGTTATCTGAGTTTTCTTGTATTTGCTAGTACTATATTTCCTAAACTACTACCTATTTTAGAGATGGTTCTAGGGGAGTACTGAAAAGAATGTACATTCTGAGGTTCTTATAAGGCATATTCTGTAACTGTCTGTTAAATCCATTTGCTCTATGTTGATGGTGGTGCTGTTGAGTTGGATCTGACTTATTAGTGACCCTATCTACAACAGAACAAAACACCACCCAACATTGTGCCATGCACACGATCTTTTTCTGTTAGATCCCAATGTTACAGACACTATGTTCCTTCTTGTTTTGAGTTGTGCCACATAGCAAAAGGAGGTCCCAGGAGATTTACTCCATTCTCATTATTAAAGTCAACTCTACTTTCAGAAGGCAACTCTTCCCCAGTTTTTTCTTGAATGCCTTCCAGCCTAGGGAGCTCATTTTCTGACACTGTATTTGATAGTACTTCCCTGATATTCATAGGGTTTTCACTGGCTGTTTGTTTCAGGAGTGGGCTGCTGGGTCCTTCTCCTAATCTGTCTTAATCTGGAAGCTCAGCTGAAACATGTCCACCATAAGTGGTCCTGCTGGTATATGAGACACTAGTGGCATAGCTTTCAGCATCACAACAACATGCAAGCTTCCACAGAATGAAAAGCTAATGGACACATGGGGGATTTTATCTATATTGTCATTGAACTCTACATTTGTTTTTTGACTTTTTGTGTTGATGATCTCCATACTTGTGAGAGTGGGGTATTGCAGTCACCCACTATTATGGTGTTGAGGTCATTGTGTGCCAGTAGCGTTTGTTTGATGAAATTGGGTGTGCCAACATTCAGTGCACATGTTTACAATTTTTATTTCCTCTTGATGAATTGTTCCTTTTATCAATATGATGTTCTTTCTCTCTTCTGACTAATTTTGGTTTGAAGTCTACTTTGTCAGATGTGAGCATAGCTACTCCAGCTTGCTTTTGAATTCTGTTTGCTTGGGATATCTTTTACCATCCCTTCACCCTAAGGTTGTGTTTGTCTTTGAGGTACATTTCTTGGAGTCAAATAATGTTGAGTCTTGTTTTTTAATCCAATCTTCTAGCCTATGTCTTAATTGGAGAAGTGAGACAGACTATTAACATTCAGAGCTATTATTGAAAGGTTTGTATTAGTTCCTGTCATTCTGTTGTTTTTGTAATTTTCAATACATTCCTAATCCTCCATTTATTTATTCTTGTAGTGAGATTTATTCTTTCCTATATCCTCATGGTTGTGTTTATCTTTTTCTTCAATGGA
>VMDO01040301.1:0-12068 GCA_007922755.1 Pedetes capensis | reverse complement strand
GGATAAGAAGATCCACAGTTACTTAGAAGTAGTTTTATACCAATGGCATCATAATACGCATGCTATGTTCAAAATAGTTACATTTCAATTGCACTTTAATTGAACTGAATAAAAAAAAGTCTCCAAAGTCTGATTTGTTGCCCAAGGGATATTAGTGCCTATAATGTCATTTAAGTCTTAAACATAACAAAAAAATTTTTAGAGCCATGGTATTTTAAAAGTATCTTATTTCAGTTTTAAAGCCTATTAACTGACTACCTTTAAAAGACTTCATAATTTCATTGCTTATATTATTTTACAACATTGAGTTTTATTATAAATGTGCACATATATGTATGTATATATAATATTTTTGT
Source organism: Pedetes capensis (assembly GCA_007922755.1). Classification (NCBI taxonomy): domain Eukaryota; kingdom Metazoa; phylum Chordata; class Mammalia; order Rodentia; family Pedetidae; genus Pedetes; species Pedetes capensis. The sequence goes on along the minus strand of VMDO01040301.1, from coordinate 11,712 downwards.
TTTGCCCTGCAGTTACAATTTCCTCTGTGTATAGTATCAAGAATAGTTGTGACTATATGTGTGGAGGGGCAAAGAGTGAAAGGAGGGGCAGGTACACTGAAAACAAAATCTTTTATAGACCTTAATGTTGCCTAGGGCTGGGGTTTAACTCATTTGGTAGAGCACCTACTCTCTACTCTCTGAGGGCCAGGGTTCAATCCCTAGCACTACAAAAATGGGAGAAGGACATGGCAGTCCACTCTTGGAAACTATTCCATAACAGTCAACCATTGAAAACCCTATTAGGGTCGCTATGAGTTAGACCTGACTAAATAGCACACAGCAATAACAGCAACAACAAATGTGGCTGGAGGTATTATCCTAGCTTTTGTGGTCATCTGTGAATTCATAATGACAATACAGTTTGGATAATTGACTTATTTGTTTTGGTGGAGAAAGGAAGGGTATTATTTAGTTAAAAAAATGTTTTTTCCTTGAACCAAGTAAGTTGAGGTGATCAAGAGAATAGTCTTATCCTTTGACTTCCTCTATCCAGAAGAACTTTAATTTTTCTTTTCTCTGTGGAAATGAAGACATTGATGCACATGGAAATTAGTTGTAAATGAGACTTGCACCATGTTATTGAGGAACACAGAGACAATTTTGCTGGGGATCTATCACATTTCAGCACTGGAATAATATTCCTGCCAAGTATTTTCCCATTTGCTTTTTTGCAACAGGGAAGTTTCTTTTGTTAAAAACAAAAACAAAACAAAAACAAAACCCTATTAACTATTTTTATTTATCTTATTTTAGCCAATACTTTGATATTACTGTTGTTTTTTCATATGCATCTCCACAATACAGCCATAAGATATGCTGCCATCATAGGGTGACTTGTCTTCAGTTGCTGTTGTTAGGTGCTGTCAAGTCGGTATCTGACTCATAGCGACCCTATGTACAACACAAGCAAAACAAGATTTTCAGTGCTTCTCTGCTATTCATAGGGTTTTCAATGGCGAATTGTTTTTTTGGGAGTGGGTTTCCAGGTCCTTCTTTCAAGCCTACAGCACCTTATTATTCCCAGGCAGTCTCCCATCCAAGTACTAGCCAGTACTAACCTGCTTAGCTTCCAAGATCTGAAGGGATTGGATGCCACAGTGGTAAGACTGCAGGGTTGTCTTTAGTTCGGTATGTCAAACTAGAGAATGGTTTTCCATATTATAAAATATGACTTCATTTAAGTAACTTAATACAAGTAGCATAATGGAAATGTTATATTTACTTAAGGTTACAATTTAGGATACAATTTGAATCATAAATACCATTATGGTCATTTAGACATGGTGGTCATTTATATTATTTAATTGCTACTTTATAACTGCTCACTACCTTCTTAGTAGAACTTAGCTTTTTTTTTTCTATGATTTGAGAAAAATTATGCCACCTGCTACCTGACCATCAAACTATACTGGAGAGTGGATAAAACTATGAAAGACTTTTGATACTTCAGGGAGACTTAGCAGCAGAAACTCTTCCAAAGAGCTTTTCTCACTTATCAATATTCTCTCTTTGTATCGCTCACCAGCAATCTTTTTTCCATGCTTGACTTGTGAGGTTTATTCAAAGTGATGGTGTTGACCTTCATTCTGACTCCTTTACTTCATCATTTTTCTTCTATGAGGAGCAGAAAGAGGAAAAACCCTATATTCTTAGATTATATGTAAGCAATATAAATCTGTTACTCTACACTTTCTATTAAAGTACAAATATTTCAACTTTTCTACCTGATTGTCCCTTTATCTTCTTTCATGGTTTTACTTTTAAAATACCTTTCTTCTGCCATTCTGATAGCTTCCCAAAACTCTCAAAATCTTCTCTAGCTTCCTCATCAGCTTTACAACCACGTTTCTTACAACAGGATCGTGTTCCTCTTTCAATGACTGTTGTGCTTTTTCAAATGTCCCTATGGGTAGGTTCACATAGCAGGCTCATGTCCTAAAACTACACTGTACAACATGAACTCCTCTTACCAGGGAGAATATATCTATATTTCAATTCTGCAATTTCATTTGTACAAAATAATCAGAGATAGTGAGACATGTGCAAGGATATGCATTTTAGAGTTATTTTAAAAACTGGAAATAATTTGACTATCAACAATAAACAATGACCACCAAATGATGGCACACCACATTATGGGGTATAATATATTCATTAAGATCATAGTGCCGAACTGTGAAGTACATGCTAAATTGTTTACAGTCATTGGCTAAGCATACAAAGCCATCTTATCACATTTTTGTAAAAGAGGCTTCTGTATCCAATGGGATGATTTCTTCTTCTGCTCTGACATTGCCTAGTGAAATAAAATATTGTATTGCAGCCTTTCTCCTCAATTGTGGACATCCATTTCACTCACTAATGAAGGTATAGCTAAGAAAAGCAGCTTAGATTATTCTTCAGCTTGGTTCTCTTCCAAGCTTTCCCCCAGAGAAAGAACAAATTACCAGTTTTACCTAGCTAAATAAATCCATTACATATAGAATCAGGGCTGGGATTTAGCTCAGTTTGTAGACCACAGATCCACAGTCTCCAAGATCCCAGGTTCGATTCCCAGCACCACAAAAATGGGAGAAGAATGTGGCAATCCACTCCTGAGGCAATCCCGAAACAATCAGCCATTGAAAACCCTATGAGGGTCGCTATGAGTTGGACACTACTGGACAACATCTAACAACAACAACATATAGAATCAAGGACTATTTTGAGGGTTGAGTTGAATTCAAAGACATTTTGGCTCAAGGCTCTACTCTTACAGATGATGAGTATGAATTCTGGAAGTAGGAGGCAGGTATCATAGAACAAGCTGGTAGGTGACGTAAGGCCAAATCAGGGACAGCTGGGGCGGGTGCCTCAGTTATACCTTCAAGTATATGTTTTTCTTCTTGTATGGTCAAGTGTGGCCAAGCGGAATGTCTTCTCCAGTTTCTGGCAAGATACTACAATGAACTATTACCAGCTTTAGCAATGGGACTTTTTGTTCTAATGTTATATACATATGAGAATAAGATCAGGCAAGCAGATAAACCTTTTGTGTGCATAATTAATAACTCACACTTGAATATCTGTATCTCATTAGAGGTAGTTGTCTCACCTTTAACTAGAGAAGACAAGCTTTATTTTTGTAGTGCTCTGCCCTATTATGTTCAACAATAATAATTCACAGTGACAGATGTAATCCACCAAACTCATTATTTTCAACCCCGATCCATTTATTTTGCATTACCAATACAGTGTTGATGTCTATCGTACCCTGGACTGGAGTGCTTGATGAAATGTTTTATTGCAATATGTCAGAGTCTAAATAATTAACAGCAGGAATAAGGCTGAGGCCTTCCAAAGTTACTCTCTGTGTTATAAAATAGTATGTAATGCGCCCTGCACTCACAAGAATAGGCCTTAGAGATGTGGTTTTGATTAGATGGTTACATTTGGTGCAAGAAGGGAATATATCTCCTACAGAGGGCCACACATCTTCAAAGATTTTATATATATATATATGTATATATATATATATTCATATATATATATTCATATATATATATTCATATATATATATATATATATATATATATTCCAGTCAATTTGTCAAAGAGAAAAGTAAATGGGATTGGAATCTCTTTCTTTTGAGGAGCTAAAATCTCACTAGTCTATTGCAAAAAAATCCCACGCACTCATGATTTAAAATATTGTACTATAAAAACAGTTTTCTTTTCTAGATTTATGTTCCATCAAAATCCTAGAGTAGGACAGAAGGATATTGTAATCTGATAGACGGTGTAAGGCTATGTGACTTTCTTTGACTTTAAAGGAATCGCAGGGAAGTCTGAATTGCAACTATTCAACCTTGAAGGGAGAGAAACTAAATGAAACACCTGTTTTTCTGATTACTGTGCCACAAGGCCTTTTAATTAGTTTGTGGAAATAGAAGTTTTAGTTATTGAAGCATATGGTTATTTTCCCTCAAGAAAATGGACACGTGACTACACACCATTAATTTGTGATTATTATTAAGCTAAGAATGCAATTTAAAAGATTGTATATTAATAGATGTATTTTCTAGACTAGAAAAGAGCTAAAGAATAAAGCAGGAGAAAAATCCCTATAAAAATTCCAATCTTTTATGTCAGCACCTCTGGTTGTTTTCGTAATGGTGTTCAGAATATGCTTTTACTCATATGAGAACTTCGGTTAGATGTGGTGAATGAAAACGTTGATGCTCATTTTGTGGAAATTAATACTCTTCATCTCATGTAAGTCCTCTCTCAAAAATTTAGAAAGCAGTGAGCCTGTACAAACCAAAGCCTAGAGAAATGGGAGTGGCCGAGGTCCTTCGCACATTTCCTCCAGGCTGTTTTCATTATAGAGAAGTGGGGAGCTCCTTCCAATATGTTCTAGTGACAATGTAGAAAGGAAGAAAAATCTGCTGAACTGTCAGGCAGTCCTTACAGCTGTTGTTGTTGTTGTTAGGTGCCATCAAGTCAGGTCGGACTCATAGCAACCTTATGTACAAGAGAACACAGCGCTACCCAACATGGTGCCATGTCCACGATCTTTTCATGTTTGAGCCCATTGTGGTAGCCACTATGTTTCTTCTCATTTTGAGTTGTGACACATCACCAAAAGGAGGTCCCAGGGGCTTTACTCCCCTCCCATCATTAAGGTGCACTCCACTTGGAAGAGCCAATTCTTCCCTAGTTGTCTCTTGAATGGCTTCCAGGCTGGGGGGTTTATTTTCTGGCACTATATTTGACAGTGCTTCTGTGCTACTCATAGGGTTTTCAATGGCTAATTGTTTCAGGCGTGGACTGCCACATCCTTATTCCTAGTCTGTCTTAGGCTGGAAGCTCAGCTGAAAGCTGCCCACTATGGGTGGCTCAGGTGGTATCTGAAAAACCAGTGGCATAGCTTTCAGCATCACAGCAACACGCAAGCCCTTAAAGCATGACAAGTTGACAGACACGTTGGGGAATCCTTACAGTTAACTAGATGTTATCTAAGGTCATCTTAAGGACCACAACTCCTGCAAGTCATTGTAAAGGAGAGAGACATTCAGCTTGCTTCAGACTGGTTCTTAGGCACTCTGCAACAAGATGCTGAGAATGATATCTGTGCTGGGGGCATTTAGGGAATCCAATGCTGACACTCTGTAAATAATAACTCATAGGTATTAATTTAAATCAGGAAGCTTTGATTTTGATGTGAGATAAATGATACAGCAGCAAGTTTGTGATCATATCTTATACTATATTTCCTTCCGATTTCACTCCATGCTTTTGCCTAATAGGCATTTGATAAGTACTTAGGTTGCTCTCTGGGAAAGGCTTCTATTGAATTATTTCTTGGTAATGAATGAAATAAGCATAGGGAACAGGTTGGAGGCATGATAATTTAAGTGCAAAAAAGATTCCAAACCACAGAACATCTTTACTATTAACAAAATCTACAAATAACTACAAATGTTACAGTAGCAGAGGTGACTCAAGTGTTGTGAAATTTGAATTTCTCTCACTGTTTATTTCTAAATATGAAATATACCTGGCAACGGCCTAAGATTGAACATGCCTTCTCATTTTTCCATAAAATTTACACCATGAATTTGGCCAAAAGCACAGATTACAAAATATGACTGCAATTGCAGAGCATAGCAAAATGGATTTCCACACCTATGGCATAAGACTTGGTTTGTTTTGATTAAAGACATAATTGTGATCCAATTTCATAATGTTGATCACAGTTTCATCACCTGTGCCTGGAAGGAGAGGAAAATATATGAGGGGTATAGCAAAGTGCAAACTCATTAAAAATTGTCTGCAAGAAATTATGATCATTACATTTAAAGCAAAGTGTGGTATTGTGTTTAATTAAATGAAGTTTGTAAAGTGTTTTGTGAACTTAGATTGTGCAAACTTGGGCAAGGTATTTTATTCAAATTCATGGTTAGTGGAGTATTTTAAGAACATGTAACTGGGATGCAAATAGATAAATTAGCATGAAAAATGCCTTGCATATAATTTTGTTTAGCACAAGGTCTTACTCTAAAATGGTGAAGTACAGCATGCTTATTGAATTTTTGAATGGCAAAGATAACATACTTCTTCATAGATGTTTACAAATATAATTACATTTTCCTTAAGTACCAAATAGATTATTAGAAGATAATTAATGATACTATTATATTACTGGCCCATCCTTCAAGCAATTTTTAAGAAGCTAATAAATGAAGATGACCCCTAGGAGGACTTTATCCAATTTCAGCAAACTGTTGCTCTTCCCAATTCCTTTACTCATTATTTAAATGAAGCTGCATATGATACTAAAGATAAGGCAGAGTAAGTCACATAGCATTTCTCTGTTAACAAAAATGTTCTGCCTGGAAATTATTAACAGGTACCTGGAGAAAAATTTACTTGCATTGACTGACAAGCCCTGTTTTGAGCAGAATCTGCATCCAAGCTTGTATTGAGGTTGTAATTTAAGGTGTGCTCAGAATCATTTTTCAGACAGATAATTCAGTACATCTGTTTTATGGCAAATTTAACCCTTCCTTGGCCAGCGATATTCACAGTGAGTAGATACAGTCTAAAAAATAAAAATAAAAAGATTAACTTAAAAATTGACAGTTATAACCTTTATCTAAATATTTTAAGATAAAGTTTACATTCAAAATTATAAATTTTTGCCATCATTTATCAACAGTTTCATGTTTCACAATGCAGCACCTCATGCCATGAGACTTAGAGAGAGGAGAAAGAAGAAGGTTAGTTTCAGTGTAAAGGGAGAAGCCATCAGACTAAGCAGCAAAATAGAGAACCATGGGAGATGAAAACACAGGATGCCTAGACACCTTACACAGGTGTGTGCAAGAGACCTGATATTGTGTATTTGAGTGCAATGATCAGTAGGACATAACATTTAACAAATGGGACCTACCATGTGGTTGGGGAGGTGATCAACACCAATAGATTAACAATAACTTATGATGTTAATAGGGTTGTGATTTAGCTCAGTGGGTAGAGTGCTGTGCTGCAGTCTCTGAGGTCCCAAGTTCAATTCCCAGCACCACAAAAATGGGAGAAGGACCTGGCAATCCACTCCCAAGGCAATCCTGAAACAGTCTGCCGTTGAAAACCCTAGGAGGGTCGCTATGAGTCGGATACCGACTCGACAGCACCTAACAACAACAACTACAACATGATGTTAATATGATCCTAATGATGAATTTGAAATAGATTAAGCAATTAGTAAATTACAAAAGTTTGAGGTTGGGAGTTCAAATTCAGAAGACCCAGCCAAGAGGTCAGAGACTTCTGGGATAAAGTTGAATCTGAGTTGGTCTTTTCATATGTCTCAATTGCCACAGGTGCAGAAGAGGATCTTCAGGTACAAAGGTACAATCGAAGGGAAGAGGGCAAGCCTATGTTGATTTGGCCAGAATCATTATACCTTGGAGCTTCAGAGCTTGCAACTTATGGAACACTTTCACAAGCAATATTTTAATTAATTCTTACAGGAATGTCTTGAAACAGTGCAATAGTTGTTATTACACAATTTTACCAACATGTGACCTGGGGCTCAGCAGAGTTCTCAAAAGTACGAGTTGGATCTCAAACACATGCACTTAACGCTTTTTGGCTTTCTGGTGGGATTTAGCTCAGTTGGTAGAGCGCTGCACTGCAGTCTCTGAGTCCCAAGTTCAATTCCCAGCAGCGCAAAAATGGGAGAAGGACCTGGCAATCCACTCCCAAGGCAATCCCGAAACAGTCAGCCATTGAAAACCCTATGAGGGTCGCTATGAGTCGGATACTGACTCGACGGCACCTAACAACAACAACAACAATGGTTGTAGGCGAGGAAAGCCTTAGTGGATTGAGTTAAATGGGGAGAGAATTGGCCAGCAGAGTAACTGAAGGAGCTCATAGTTATACAAAAAGGGGAAGGAATGAGTTTTTTAAAAGCTGGAAAAATAACCTGAAGCGATTCATGAATTTATGGCAAGGACTAGTACAGAGATAAACTTCTTTCAATGATTATTTTCAAGCTAAAAGTGGCTTGAAGATGCACAAGGATGAGTTTTGTAAAAGCAAAGCAAACATGACAAAAATAAAACAAACACAATAAAAACAAAAACAAAAGAGCAAAACATGTCAATGCACAGCCAAGAGTTCTCTGTAATTTGTATTTTATAGTCCTTATCATCTCTGGATTGCAGTTCACTTGTTATAACTCAGCCATCTCTGCTCAGTGTGAAGAAGAGTACTACCTATGTATACTTTATCATAGACATATGTGACCTTGATGACTATAAATGTGTCAGCAAACATAAAGCCACATTTTTTTGAGTGGCATATTTTTTTGAGGCCAATTTGCCTACCAACATTAGTTTGCCTATCTCAGAACAACATACAGAGAGGTAAGAGTTTAAAATGAATAAAAAAATATTCAATCCATAATCAAATGAAAATGTTTTGGGAATGGTGCCAGAAAACATTCCTGAATTAAACTTTCTTCAGCACCTAAATTTAGCCATCTGGTCTACTATTTTAAGGACCATTCAAATTTTTGAAATGAAGGATTTGCCTTTGGATGAAGAAACCATAATTTCATTGTAAATATGGAACACGATGTCCTTGACATTGGATGTAGTGAATTCTATGTACTAAAAAGTAACATTATTAGCCACCTGTTTCACAGTCAGTAGTGAGGGGAGAAATTTTCAACCAAAAAAGGTATTATTCTAGAATATCAGTAATTGTTACAATCAAAGTTATTGGTCAAAATGCCCCAATTTGTTATTAAAAGCTAAAGAATTAACAAATATAAGCAGCATACCACAGGAATTTTCTTAAGCTACTGCTTACAGTAGAAAGAGGCCTGATATTCCATTAAAGGACATTATGGCATTTGATTTCCATAAAGGTCACAAAATGTACTTTACCATCATCTATAATTCATTAAAAAATCTGATGTTATTACAAATATTTAAAAAGCTGGGGGTATTTTAAACTCTGTATAATGCTACCAAAGATAATAGCAACCAAAACTCTTTAAAAATCTTGCACATCACAGAATGATCATTTATTTAGACAGTTATTATTCTTTGTCATATGTTGGATATTATTTTAGGTGTTGAGGCTACAATTATGAATAAGAGAAATAGTACTTGTTACTGTGAAGCTTATAATCTGGTGGGAATTATAATGAAATCAATGAGCAGTTAATATGAAATGACAACAAAGTCTGGTACAGCATGCTTAGAAGGTGAGTTTATAGAATATATGTGTCAGATAAAACTATTTTAAAACAAACTGCTATGAATTGTTCTAATTCTCCGTGTGGATTAGAGATTTATTATATTAATTATAATGGTGTTTGCTGTTTGTCAAGCACCTTATTAAGTTCTTTACATGTATTAACCCACTTAATTCACCAATGGCTGCTTGAAGTAGTTGGCATTAGTCATATTTTAAAAGACTGAAACTCAGCAGGGTGAATTTGCTTTACCCTAGTCACACTTTGGCAGCTATTTGACAGAATCTGTGATCTTTATCTTACACTTGCTTCCTGATAGACAATTTTAGTATATTGTGGAATAATTAAGCTCTATTTCTGAGCAACATTCTTCATTACAAATCAGTTTCATTATAAAGATTTTGCAGAAAAATAATTTATTATTAAAAAACTTTGAGCCAGGTACATTAATTATTTATTGCTATCCAACAAGGGCCCACCTCCCAAAGCTGAGAGTAAGACCTCACTGGAGAAGATGTGTCCATGTTTGATTGAACATCAGAATTCTCCATGGCATTCATACTTGTGGCAGTTGCTGGAAATATGCTTTCTGGAACTTATTGAAATCTACTATCTAAGTTTTCAGAGGAAGCTCTTCCTGGGGAGATGTCTCACTACAGACACTCATATGCCACCTGCTCTTCAGAGGCAGATGTTGGTGTCAGGAGCTGGAGAACCAGTGGTGTTGGATGCTGGGGAAGCCCTCCTCACTGCAGGAGCCGCACCCTGGGGAAACCGGGTGGGCTTCAGGAGCCTTCCAAATGAACCCACCAAATCCTGGATGTGTAAAACTTTTTCTCCTGAAACTTCTCTCCAGCACCTCCTATCTATAAAGCATAACAAGGTGCCAGGTGGCAAAGGAATAGTACTTAAAGAGCCCACATGCACGTTCACGGAGCAGAAGTTAATTTGAAGCTGAGAGGGAATAAATTCAAAACCTTCACAGTAACATACCATCACGTCCACAGAATTTTGTGGGTCACACAGATTATCTCTGTAAGACTGTGAGAGGGTGATATTCAGGGGTGTGATCACCAGGAGGTGGCAATCATTGGGGATGGGATTCTGGAGGGTGATTACCACACTTTCCTGTGGAGCACTCAATGATTCCCATTTTTCCTAATGCAGAATACAATGCATTGCCTTTCTAACAGTATTATGATGAACTGCCTCAGATTCAGTGGCCTTAGACAACCCGAGTTTATTATTTTACACTTCCATTTGACAGAAGTCTGACTTCTCACAAAGATGAAACCAAGATGTCAACCAGGCTGTGCTTCCTTTTAAAAGTTGTCCGGGGGAACTCCCTTCCTTGCTCATTCAGGTTGTTGGTAGAATCCAGTTTCTTGTTGCTGTAGGACTGATGTTGCCATGCATTGCTAGTTTCCAGGTAAGGGCCCTTCCCAGCTTCTACAGGCTGCCTCAAATCTTTGGCTCACGGTCACCTTCCTCTACCCTCAAAGCTAGCAATAATAGAATTAGTCCTTCTCACTCTTTGACTCTCTCTTTTCTCATTTTCTATCATTACATTCTCTCTGACTGTAGCCAGAGAAAACATTCAGTTATTAAGGCTCCTTGTGATTAGATTGGATTTACTTGTATAATCCAGGACACACACTCTCTCTCAAGGTCTGCAATCTTTAGAATATCTGCAAAGGCCCTTTCCATAAACAACAACAACAACAATACAAAACAAAACAAAACAAACAAACAAAAAACACAGTCACTGAGGATTAGGATGTGCAAGTCTTTACAGAACCATTATTCTACCAACCACAATATTCAGTAACTTCTAAGTCCCCATCCCCCCCAAATTTTATTCCTTTATAATATTAGCTTAAATTCCAGAAACCTGTAAATCAGGTCTTTATGTGGGTTAGGCTCTTCAGATGTAGTTCCTGAAGCACAGCTCCTCTGGATCTATGAATAAACTCAGAAAATACAATGATAGACATGTATATAATAATTATAATAGCACTCTGCTTCAAAAGGAGGAAAACCCTGGATGTGGTGGGACATGTTCGTAATCTGATCAACTCTAGAGGCAGAAGCAAGAGGATCGCATGTTTGAGAAAACAGCCTGTGTAACTAGGTGAGAACCTGGGAAATTATTGCACCTTTTTTATAGTTTTGAGAAATTAAAAATATTAAAAATTAATAAAATAATATAAAAATATAAAAATAATTTATAAAAATAAAAAATAAACATATATTTAAAAAATGGGGTTGTGGGTGCAGCCCAGTGGTAGAGTGCTTACAAAGTATGTACACAGCGCTGAGTTTAACCCCTAAATACCTCAAAGAAAAAAAAGAAGGAAAAATAGTAGTAATTGGAAATGATTGGTCCATGCTGTTGCTGTTGTTAGGTGCTGTTGAGTC
>VMDO01040300.1:0-11992 GCA_007922755.1 Pedetes capensis | reverse complement strand
TAGCGACCCTCTGTACAACAGGGAAACACTATTGTCAGTGCTTCTCTGCTGTTCATAGGGTTTTCAATGGCAGATTGATTTTTGGGAGGGGGTTGCCAGGTCCTTCTCCCAAGCCTACAGCTTCTGGTGTTCCCAGGCGGTCTCCCATCCAGGTACTAACCAGGCCCGACCCTGCTTAGCTTCCGAGATCTGACGGGATTGGATGCCACAGGACTACAGCTGCAGGCAGAATACTACTCAGCAATTTAAAAAAATGAAATAATGTCATTTGCAGCAAAATGGATGGAATTGAGGAACATCATCTTAAGTGAAAGAGCACAAGCCCAAAAAGAAAAATACCATATGTTCTCACTCATATGTGGGAGCTGAATCAAACTTAAAGGAAGGAAAAAATGTTATCTATAAATTGAAACACAATAAAAAGCTTAATTAAACTTAGTGTGGAAGGGACAATTTAAGGAGTAGAAAGGAGGGAGGGATCTAGCAGAGGGAAGCAATGATGGGAGAAGATGGGAGGGGGAGGGTCAATGAGGAGGGATGAAGGGAGAGAGGTCAACTTCAATGTAAACATCACAACTTTATTTGTATGGTGGGAAAAAAGGGGGGAAGATAGAAAAAAACTATAATAGGTAAAATAATAATAATAATAATAATAATAATAATAATAATAATAACAATAATACCAAAGGCTGGCAATAATGTAAACAGACAAGATCAGTCATCTAATACTGCTGAGAATGTAAAAACATATATCACTATAGAAAAAAGTTTGGACTTAAATCAAAATCAGGATGCACATATATAGATAAATATTCTCACAAAAAGACATGCAAGTAGAAAGGAGATCATTGGTGGTGGGTGGGGATAGGAGAGGAGGGTCATGAGAGGGTAAGGGGGAAGCTATGTGAGCAATGTACAATGAAATGCATATGTGTAAATGTCACAAGGAAACCCATGTCATAATGAAACTCATTAAGTTGTACACTAGAAATTTCCAAATAAAAAAAGAAATATAAGAAGAAAAAAAAAGAAATTTGACTCAATCCCATTTAAACTCTAAGAAGAATTTTTTGTAATTATTGATGTGCTATTTCTAAAATTTTTATCAAAATGCAAAGAACCTAAAATAGACTTTAAATTGGAGTTCTCACAGTCTCTAAAGACTTACAATAAAGTTGTTGTTAGGTACCATTGAGCTGTGTTCAACTCATAGTGACTCTCATAAGGTTTTCAGTGGCTGATTGTTTGTGGGATTGTTTTGGGAATGGATCCTCACATCCTTCTCCCATTTTTGCCCTGCTGGGGATTGAACCTGGGTCCTCAGAAAGTGCAGAGCAGTACTCTACCAACTAAGCTAAACAGGGTCTTACTATATAGCCTCGATGGGCCTCAAACTTGGTATCCTCCTGCCTCAGCCTCCCAAATGCTGGGATTACAGGCATGTGCCATATAAACTCAATTTTGGAAATGGAAATTATTCACAGACGTTTCACCAAAGATCATACAGAGATAGTAATCAAGCGTGTGAAAAGATGATCAACATAATTAGTCATTTGAGAAATATAAACTAAAACCACAATGAAATAAATACTTATACACATTTACTTGAATGGTTAACAGAAACAAAACAGGTAATTCCAAATGCCACAAAGATGCAAAGCAGTTGGAGCTCTCATCCATTGCTGGTGAAAGTATAAAATGGTAAGGCATTTTGCAATTTGTAAGTGTCTTATAAAGTTAAACATTCACTACCATATGACCCAGAAATTCCACTTTTAGGTATTTACCCTAGAGAAATGAAAACCACATTCACACTAAAATTTCTATACAAATGTTTTTAGCAACTTTATTTACAATCACTTAAAACTGAAAACAATCCATAAATCCTTTAGCTGGTGAAAAAAACAAATGACCCAGCAATTTAGAGAATGAAATGATGACCATGAAACATGGATATGTCTTAACAGTCTTAGGCACAACAAGCACAGTCAGACTCAAATGCCACTGTTATGCAGCTGGTTCTTCTGGACCAGACAGGATCAGAACATGATGCACCATCTGGGCCATCTTTACACCAAATACCCAGAATGGCCTCAGGGGGCCTTGGTCCCTGGCAGCCAAAGCAGTAGGGTAGCTATACATGTAGTAATGATAATGGAGCTCTCAACTTTTCCTTTTGGAGGGACAAGAAGAAGGGTCACTATCACCAGTCCCTCTTGCCTTGGCTGCAAGAGATACTAAGAGATACAAGACATAAAGGATTGGCTGAGGGTGGGACTTGACAGTGGCACTGCTGTCCACGAGGCTGTTAGATTGTCACACTTACTCTCATAAATAGCTAAGAGGAAGAGTGAGAGTTGCTCCGGTCAGCAACCCCAGGACTAGGAGGGAGTGGACATGATGCAGCTTTGGGATCCCTCAGTGGGAAATTCTTGGAGGGATTCTTCCCCTTGGCGGAGCTGTACACAAAGGCTATTCATGAGTCACCCATGCCCCTGTAAATAACCCCAATAACTCCTAGTTCACCAAGTTTGACATGATCCATCCTTTGGTCTGTCTGCATTTTCATTTGGAAAAAACACAACACTATGGACAGAAAGCCAACCAGCTTTTGCCACAGGTGGGAGTTGTGGGAGATGTTAACCACACAGGGGCAGCCCAAGGAAACTTCAGGGGGTGGGACTGTGATAATGAGTACCTGACTGTAAGTATTTGTCATAATTCATAGACTAGTACACCATAAAGACTGGATTTTACTGGATGTAAATTAAAACAATCTTATAGAGAGTATCATCATTGCATTCTCTAAATTGTTGGGCATGTTGTCTGCATATTTTCTTCATTTTATACTTCCATTTGCCTTATTTTACCCCTCAATAAAACTCTTTACTGATCAGTCCATGACTAGCAGTGGTACTGTCTTATATCTGATCCTTGCTTATCACCTTTCCTTTGATTTTTTTTCCTTACATTCTCATTGATCATTACTGCCCCATTTCTGATTGGTCACCACATTTTGCTGGTTCTTCCTACAAAGTACCTTCCATAGTCACCCTCTCTATTTCACTTCCTTAGTCCTCATGCTTTCTCCTTTCTCAGATGTATCACTGCAGCCCACTGGTAGTTTGCTTGCCTAAGGCAAATGTTTTTGTAACTTTGCATTTAAATATTTTCCTTCCTCTGATTAGAAATCTGCAGTGGTTTCCCATTTTCTAAAATGTTGTTGTTAGGTGTCATCAAGTCATGTCCGACTCATAGAGACCCTCAGAGGGTTTTCAATGGCTGACTGTTTTAGGATTGCCTCAGGAGTGGATTGCCACATCCTACTCCCACTTTTGTGGTGCTAGGAATTGAACTCAGGACCTCAGAGACTGCAGAGCAGTGCTCTACCAACTGAGCTAAATCCCAGCCCTTTCTAAAATATATGGCCCAGTGATTCCAAATTATTGGCTATCCTACATATCCTTTCCCATCTTTATGGTCTAAAAATCTCCTTTCATTCCACACAAACTCATAATACTAATGACCATAATATCTACTGTTTACCAATGGTT
This sequence comes from Pedetes capensis, assembly GCA_007922755.1. Classification (NCBI taxonomy): domain Eukaryota; kingdom Metazoa; phylum Chordata; class Mammalia; order Rodentia; family Pedetidae; genus Pedetes; species Pedetes capensis. The sequence goes on along the minus strand of VMDO01040300.1, from coordinate 8,438 downwards.
TGTTATATTCTAGGTACTATGCTAAGTTACCCCTTATGGTTTCCATCTAGTCCTAACTACCATCTTTTGAGATAGATTTACCTCACCTTATAAATGAGAAAACTGTGGCCAAAGTAGTAACTGAGTTGTATAAGACATCAGATAAATGGCTAACCTGGAATTCAAACCAAGTTTCTCCAATTCAAGATCCTAATTCTCTTAACTTCTAAGTCTTTACTTCATTTGACTCTCTACAACACACTTCTCAAATAATTTCTTCTCCTTAAATATAATCTTCTTCCCACCTAATCTTTGCCAAATTCTTCAAGAAGTCTTCCTCAACTACCCCATTTTTGTTGTTGTTATGTGCTGTTGAGTCGTGTCCCACTCATAGCAACCCTCATAGGGTTTTCAACGGCTGATTGTTTCCTGATTGCCTCAGGAGTGGATTGCCACATCTTTCTCCTATTTTTGCAGTGCTTGGAACTCAGGACCTCAGAGCATCACTCTACCAACTGAGCTAAATCCCAGCCCCAACTACCCCATATGACCATTTAATTATCCTCAGCAGATGTCTTAGATATATTTTCTTACCACAAATAACACATTGCTCCATAGTTATTCTCTAAGATGTTTCTTTTGCATGTACTTCATCTTTCCCCACTCCACAGTGTAATTCATTCATTCATAAGACAAAGTGACACAAATTTAATGAGTACCTATTATATGCCTGGCAATATGCAAGATAGGTCACTGCTTCCAGAAGCTGAGGGCAAATTGATGGAGAGTAGAAATTATGGCTTTTCCCTTTTGTTTTTACCCCCTCTCCAGTCTCCCCAAGTGCCTATTATGCTGCATCCCACATGCTTGCAGGATATGAGTTAATGCGCTAGCTTACCATAGTCACAGATACACAACAGCTGAGAGAGTCAGAAAGGGCTATCACGGTTTCTATGTTGAAAAACTGCTAATGATGCCATCAGGCCCTGTGTCCTTTAGGGGACAAAATGAGTGCTCAAAGCAAACATGTAGAAGCTGTAAACCATTTGTAATCAGAAAGTGAAGTATGAAACAAGGGAAGCTTGCCAAGCTCAAGGACGCTGTGGTTTTAATGAAGGGATGGTATTACCCGTGGAAATCAAACCTGCCCACCAGCTGGATGATCTCATCTTCGCAATGAGCTTTGCTGGCTGATAACCACGGGGTCCCAAGAAATTAAGCAGACCCACAAATCACCTGCATAACATTCTGGCTAGATGTTAGAAAGTTGAATTAATTGCCTGAAAATAAATGAATAGGGTAGGACCAAGAATTGCCTCATTAGTATTCAGCAACGTTGCTGTCTTTTGAAGAAGGGGAGAGAAGGTGAGAGGGAGGAAAGAGAAACAATGGGGAGTGGGAGGAGATGGGAACTGAGAAAACTAATGGGAGAAATGGTTATTTTACAAATGCCTCATGGCACCTTGTTTATCAAACTAGATACAGAATTCCCTGGTCTGGCAAAATGCAAGGTCCCTAGGTAGACTACACCCATGCTTTCTGATACAGCAGTCATATTCTGAAGCCCAGGAATTGATACATATGCGAAATACAAATCAATGAACACTTTCCTTTTATTTCCCACATGAGAGTTTGCAGCATTCAGGTGTTTTTCTTTGGAGAGAAAGGGGGAAATGCAGAGAGACAGTGCTCACCAGATGTACCACTCAGATATGTTCATCCATGGCTTTCTCCTGCAATAATTGTACTTTCTCTTACAGAATGTCTAATTTTTTCAGTTCATAATTCTGTTCAGTTTTTAAAACCAGTCTCAAAGCCATGTCATGTGATGTTTATGTGCACAGTTTCTCCAGAATTTGGGCTTGTTGCATTGTTAGAGGAGGCTGCTTCTGAGCAGCTTCTTGACAAAAAGACATGCAAGGACAATAACATGAAGGGGAGGTTGAGGACCACATGATGGCCAAAGAGTGTCTTGTGGACACCCCAATCTATATGTGGAAACCCTAACCCCCAGTGGGAGGACATAAGGAGGTGGAGTGTCTGGGGGTGATTAGATAATGAGGATGGAGCTCATGTCAAGGAGATTAGGGCCCTTATAAGTAGACAGGAGGAGATAGTGAGTTCCTATCTTTCTGCTCTTCCAATACCTTGATACTGGATTTCTAGCCACTATGAGAGATAATATGGGTTACGACTAAACATCAACAAAACAAAAATCCTTACAACTGGGTCAGCACGCAACTTCACAATAAATGGAGAAAACATTGAGGTTGTCCAAGATTTTGCTTTGCTTGGCTCTATAATCAACACCCGTGGAAGCAGCAATCAAGAAATCAAAAGACGCATTGCTCTAGGAAAAGCTGTGGCAAAAGATCTCTTTAGAGTATTGAAAAGCAAAGATGTCACATTGAAGACGAAGGTGCATCTAACTCATGCCATGGTATTTTCAGTGGCATCATATGGTTGTGAAAGCTGGACATTGAACAAGAGAGACAGAAAAAGAATTGATGCTTTTGAATTGTGGTGCTGGAGACGTCTATTGAATATACCATGGACTGCCAAAAGAACCAACAAATCTGTCCTAGAAGAAGTGCAACCAGAGTGCTCCTTGGAAGCAAGAGTGGCCAGACTGCATCTTACATATTTCGGACATGTAGTCAGGAGAGATCATTCCCTGGAGAAGGACATCATGTTTGGGAGAATGGCAGATCAACACAAAAGAGGAAACCCTCCACCAGATGGATTGACACAGTGTCTGCAACAATGGGCTTAAACATAAATAAGATTGTTTGCCTGGCACAGAATGGGCAAGTGTTTCAATCTGCTATACATAGGGTCGCTAGGAGTCGGACTCGACAGCACCTAACAACAACAACAACGAGAGATAAATGTTGCTTAAGCCACTCAGGCTGTTGTCATTTGTTACAGCAGCCCAAACCCACTAAGCAATGCCAGACACTGAGACAGTCCAGCAGCTCATATTAGTCAGAGCTCTCCAGAGGAGAAACCAATACACTCCACAGAAAGTTACTGGTGCAAGTTCCCATTCAAAGGCCAAAGAATCTGGAATCTGGTGTCTGGGCCACAGCAGCAGCAGAAAAACCACACAACCCAAGGGTGAAGCATGAGCCAGCTTCCAAATTCCCCCTTCGTTTTATTCGATTCCAGACCTTCAGCCATCACACTGAGGCTGAGTCTTCCCCACTCAGTTCACTGACCTATATGTCAATCATCTTTAGAAACACCCTCACAGACACACCCAGAAATGTGCTTGTCAATTTTCTAGGCATATCTCAATCCACTCAAGTCGATGACCAAGATTAACCATCACAAGTTCCAAGAAAGAATCATCAATAACGGATCAACTGTTTCTTCCTGAAAACCAGTGGAACCATTTATTTGCTCTTTGCATTCCAATCACTCCCTAATGTCAGTTACTTTTCTCAGGATCAATGACATCCTCTCAACTTTTCAAAGCCCTTCTACACAGATTTTTTTAATCTAAGCCTTCAAGATATACCCCAAAGCCTAAAGGCAAAACTGGTGTAATTTGGCTTCACTCATTTGCAGGCTGCCTTCTTTGCTGTGTTTCTGACAGTGTGGTCAGTGACAATGCCTCTTTTTATGATGTGTGTGCTGTGAGTAACTTTTCCTCATTCTGATCACTGAAAATAAGCCTGTCCAGGAAACTTGAGCCTGCATAACTGAATTCCCTTACACCTAATTATCCTCCCTGCAGCTTTTTTTACTTAATTAGACCATATAGCACCTTAAGATTAGGTTTTTTAAAAATCCCATTATTTTTATTTTCTTCTTCTTTCCTTTGTCATTCAAACATCAATTGGCTCTTACTTGCCTCTCACTTCTTTTCCATCCCCCAAATACAGCTGTATGCTGGCAGGCATCTCAAAAAGCACAAATATTCTCTCTGACCCATGATTTATCTTGGATGAAGATATCTGCTTTACTTATATCTAGTAACATAAAAGTGAATGTCTTTTTTTTAATCTTATATAGTAAAAACATTCTCAAACTTCAAAAACCAAAGATTTTGAAGTGAGAAACTAAACATCACCAAATATACACTGGAACCTATTTGGGGCACTGGTAAGCACTCCAGGGTATGTGATGACATGTAAGAACAAGGACTCCAATTAATGTCATGGATGTTTTCTTCTTTTATTTAAAAAATGTTGTGCCCAAAGATTATGTCAATTATTCAGAAGTTGCCTTCTTTTTTTCCTTTTTTTGCAGTACTTGGAGATTGAACCCAGGATACTCCACCACTGAGGTGCACCTCCTGCCTCCCTTTTCATTATTTCTTATTTTGAGAGAGGGCCTTGCTAAATTGTGTAGCTGCCTCTGTCCTCAAACTTGAGATTCTCCTACCTCAGCTTCCTGAATCACTGGGGTTACAGGTGTGTGCTACAGTGCCTGGCCTGAAGTTGCCACATTGTTTTTCTAGTAGCAATCTGTTCTGACTCTATGCATATTTCAGTAGTCTAAGGTTCAACCTAAAAATTCTCATTTTTAGGACAAATGAGTCAGCCCCAGAAAGAGACCCACACATGCTTTCCTGTTTGCCCTTGATTTTCTTATTATCTTACATGCTGAAGTCCTTTATCAGTTAGAGTGCTTTGGGCTGTAAACGTAAGAAAATCCATCCCAGTCCTAACCCCTAGTACCACAGAATGTGACCACACCCAAAGATAATGTCCTTGCTGAGGTAATAAGCTAAAATGAAATTATTAGGCTAAGCCCTAGTTAAATATGTCTGGTATCCTTATTATAAAAGGAAAGTTGGAGATAGTCTTTTGTTATGACTTTGCTTTAAAAACTCAAATAAAATAATCATAAACAATGTTTACTACCACATTATCAATTCTCCTATCTGAAAAATGGTCTAAAAAACTACCAGAAAAAAATTTCTCTTAAACCTGTATATGAATGATTTTCATGGTTACCACAACTAGTGATACTGTGTCAGCAAAGAATGTATCTCAGCTAAATGGGAAGGAGCTTGGGGCAGAGCAACACAGGGAAAGTACACACCTTCAGAAGAAAATTAAGTGGCCCTAGAAGACTCTAGGCCCAATGGGTTCCTCCAGTTCCCTTCTCCTTAACTTTTGGGCTTTGTCTGGTTCTTCACTGTCTGTATGCACATTGTCTAAATACACTACTCAGAGACTTATGTGGACTTAAAAGCATTCTCTGTTAAAAAGTAAATATCATGGAAAGGTTCTGTGCATAACAATTTATAGAGTTAGCATAGAAAAAGAGGACTGAGGTTTGGGAGAAGGAATTAGTCAACATTGAAACAAAATAATAGGGCTCAGGGGGGTGTACCTCAGTGGTAGAGTGCTCGCCTGTGATGCTTGAGTTCAATTGCCAGCACTACAAAAAAAAATTTTTGTGTGTGGTATTGTGGGGCTACATCCAGGCTTCACACATACTTTGCAAGCACTCGGCCACTGAGTTGCACCTCCAGTCTCCTTTTTAATTTTTTAAATTGAGAAAGGGTCTCACTGAGTTATGTAGACTGCCTCTGGCCTCGAACTTGCGATCCTCCTGCCTTTACCCTAAGCCGCTAGGATTATAGGCATGTGCCAATGCATCTGGCTCTACAAAAACAAAATTAAAAATTAAAATATTATTTCTCTATTGCAAGCTCAAGAACAGTTTAAAACCCATGAGCCGTTGATACTATAGACCCGATGTTCATCCATCCACTCACTCATTCAACCCATACTGACAGCATTCCTCTAGCCATATTAAATGCTAAGAATACAAGAATAAACAAAAAGTCATGCTGTCTCTCCTCACAGAGCTGAGAGTTCAGCGGGAGAGAAGGAGATAGACAATAAATAGAAAATTAGAGTATGGCAAGCGCTAGGATAAGGGACTGTAGGGTTCTATAGGTACATACAATAGGCACATAATCTGGTTTAGAGTGAATGGGGCCAGGATCCTTGCTTTATGTAAGCTCAGGTTTCACCAGTAGGAAATATTCAGGCCAAAAGAAGTATCTACAGGAAGATAAGAGAGGTCATGGATAAAAGAAAAAACACCTTAAGAATTATAAGCTTGATCCTGAAGAAAGCGGGAAGCATGAGAAATAATACGATAAGACACGTAAGAAAAATGACTCTAAATTACTCAAGTCTTCACCCACCTAAACTGGTCAGCTTACCCATTCTAGGCCAGCCAAAGTGACAATACTAATGTGGGAAATTGTGGACAAGAGTTTTTTGCATTAATGACAACATCATAATGCAGTCTCTGGGAAAACAGTATCACCTTGTCAGTGATGGTCATCTTTAAAAATACAACTATTTAAAATAAGACTTTAGAACTAGAGAGCACTGCACTACATGCAGAAGATGTAGATACTAAAACTGCAGGATGGTTTCTAAATTTACAGGGGTAGTTGGCTAGATTGTTGTTGTAAGGTGCCATCGAGTTGGGTCTGACTCATAGCAACCCTCATGGTGTTTTCAATGGCTAAGTGTTTGGGGATTGCTTCCAGAGTGGACTGCCACATCCTTCTCCCATTTTTGCAGTGCTGGGGATCAAACCTGGGTCCTTAGAGAGTGCAAAGCAGCACTCTACCAACTCAGCTAAACCTCAGCACATTGGTTAGGTTAGTGACACCCAATGTACCATACCTTTGGTGTTCATACCCCACAAGGGCTCCTTGGCTGGCTTTAATCAAGACAGTGGGGCTAAGGTGATATCCCAGTTCTGGGCCTTGGCCTGATGAGAGTCTGACCCTGGTGGCCTCTACTTTTGCAGTCTTGAGAGCATTGAGCCACATTATTAGATGTCTGGCTGTTCTGTTGCTTAAGAGACCATGGAGAGGCCCCAGGGAGAGGAGTCCCTGAGATCACAGGAAGTGAGGGTTGTGGCTGGGCTAGCAGCCCAGCTGAGTCTAATTCCAGATGGACCCCACTGAAGGCAGCCATGGAGCGACCACTGGCAGGACCAGCTGAAAACTCCAGTGGGCCTAAGAGAGTTTGCAAAATTGTCACAAATAAAAGGGCTGTTGTTTGAAACCACAAAGTTTTGGGGTGGCTTGTTAAGCAGCAGTATATGACCAAAGCACCAGTATCGTTTTAGAAACAAAAATCATCTCTAATGCCTTCATGTTGGAGAAGAAAGCCTACAGAAAGATGCCTACAGAAAGCCTACAGAAAACTACAGATAGATGAAGTGACTTATCTGGAGTTCAACAGCACTTTCACCTTCCACATCTGACCTCTCACGTGACTGTGGGCTTGACTTTCTAGTGTGGAAGGAACAAGGGTTGGAAATTGGAAAAGATCTGGAATAAGAAAGACAATAATAAGTCTTCTAACAATCAGACAACACTGGTCAAAAAGGTTGGGCGTCTGGGTAAACAGAACGCTCTCTGCTCTCTTTGCATTGCGTTGTGTGCGTGAGTATTTGGACCACAGTACAGTGCATGACTGTTAAGGACTGAAAGCTATTCCTGCTGTTACCGTGTTGCTCTCATTACCTCAATGCATGCTGTGTTTGTAAGTTATTTCTCAAGTATTCCAGGAGCTGGTGAGCTGCAGCCCGTTGCCAGCAATGGGTACCAGATTGACTGCCAGCCTGCCTGTATGAACAGACCACAAGCCAGGATTCTGGAGCAGCTTAGGGATCCCAGGTGAGGCTTTTCTCAAGATGCCTAATAACAAGGCCTCTCAGGTTCCTTCCCATTGTCCCAGGAGCTACTGCTTTCTGAGGCATTTTATAAATAAGTAAGTTACCCTATTCTTAAAAGAATCTCGATGGAAACACTTTAATAAAGCAGACCTAATTTTTCAATCTCACCTTTTGTAACTGGGTACAAATGAGCTATTTTTCATGTTCTTGTAGCTTGACAGGAACAAGAAAGTGTACCAAATCATTAATTCTCTAATTTGCCCACATAACATAAAACCAGCTGGCTTTTAATATTTAATTAAATTAGTGTGCTCCCCGACTGAGTTCTAATATTCTGATTTCAATTTTCAGCACAAAGCTAATATAAAACCCAAAAGCATTGAGTGATGTGGAAAGGCAAAATGTGACCTTGATAGGATAATGTGAAGGTGTCTACAGATGAAAAAAATTCTCTTTATTTCTTAAGCATTGTAAGATGTCCAAAGTTAACATTCTGATTAAAAGCATTGCATTCTCTTTTAAGAGTGACATCATGTGGTAAAAATGCATACACATTTGGGGCTGTTTCTTTTTTCTTTAATTAATTCACTTCTCACTCATTGGTTTCTCATGCCTATTGTACTCAGGATATTGGACGAGGTGCTCAGGTGTAAGGACAAGTCACCTCAGCCCTCTCCCAAGAGGAGCTCGTTGTCTCCACTTACTGAGGACCTTGTAGCCAAGTGCACGTGGGAGATCATGGACAAGCTTAACCTTTGAGCTTCAAAGTTCATATATATATATATATATAT
>VMDO01040299.1:0-12030 GCA_007922755.1 Pedetes capensis | reverse complement strand
AAAAAAAAAGGGCTGAGGGTGCAGCTCAATGGTCCAGCACTTGCAGAACAATGCAAGTGCAATGCCCTGGGTTCAACCCCCAGTACCACACACACACACAAAAGTAAAATTTAGATACATAAAAGTGTTGACTGAGCCCTATCGCCTGCCATGAAAAGCATGATTCATGAAAATCTAAGCAACTGTTTACTACTGACCTTACAGGAAAAGAAAGATAACTAGAAACAAGAAAATGTATTAATGACTCTGCTCAGCTCTGAACATTAGCTAAGGTTCTATGTCCTAAGTCCTTCACCTGGCTTTGTCACCAAGCACAAGATTAAAAGCTCCTTGTCAGCAAGGACCATCCATGCTATCTACACTTGTCTTTTCCATGATATATACTATAGCTCCTATCACAGAAAGGATGATCAATAAAGAGATAAAATATCTTTACCACTCTGGGCTTTGATTCCTGGAGGACTGAATTTAGATAACTGGTAAAGTCTCTTCCTAAGATCTAGTTGCATCCTTAGATCTAACTAAAGTCTAACATTATAATAGTCTATTTATATAAGATTCATAAATCAACTGCAGTATGTACATGTACACGATTTTGTCTTCACATAATTATAAACAGCTGAGAAAATATTATCATCATTTTCCACATATGACCTACTCAAGGTCACTCAGCTAATAAATGATAGTGTCTAAGACTGAAGCTCAAATCCAAGAGTCTTGGTCAACTGCTCTTTCTGTGAAAACACATCACCATCATCACCTTCATTACCACCACCATCACTGTCACTACCACTATCATCATAAAGCTGACCAGATAGCTAAGATGTCTACTTCTGGCTGAGGGGTAGACACAGACATCATTGCGATACACATGCACATGCTTGCCTTCCCTTCTCTTCAGTCTGGCTCCCTAACTGCTGCCCAAGAGGTGTTGTTGTTGTTGTTGCTGTTAGGTGCTGTCAACTCATAGGGTATGCAACTCATAGCAACCCTCTGTACAACAGAGGAAACACTATTGTCAGTGCTTCTCTGCTGTTCCTAGGGTTTTCAATGGCGGATTGATTTTTGGGAGTGGGTTGCCGGGTCCGTCTCCCAAGCCTACAGCACCTGGTGTTCACAGGTGGTCTCGCTTCCAAGTACTAACCAGGCCCAACCCTGCTTAGCTTCTGAGATCTGACGGGATTGGATGCCACAGTGGGATGACCCAAGAGTAAACATTTTTTTTAAAATCACTTTTACAATTATTTTCCTTCAACAAATCTCTCCTTTCCGCAAAGTGCTATTCTCAACTAGATGTTAACAGAGAACCAACCTCCTTAAATTATTTCACAGACAGGTGACAGTTCTAATGATGCACTGGAGCTGGCTACCATAGGCTTGCAAGGGCTGCATGTTAAATATTCAGAATTTTTCAGCCTTGATAGGAAATTGGCAAATACTACAAATCAGGGACTATTTTTCAGAAAGCTGTTTAACCAGTTTGCCACTGTTATAGTGAACAGTATACCTCATAGTATCACTTGCATTTTAAGATATGTGCTTATTCATTGTGGTAGTGGTCTCAAAACAGGCACATAGACCAAGAGAACAGAATAGCAAGCATGGAAATAAATCTGTACCGTTATGGTCATCAACAAAGGTGTCAAGAACACTCAGTAGAGAAATAACAATGTCTTCAATAAATAATGTTGGGAAAACTGGATACCCAAATGCATAAAAATGAAATTGAGCTGTTACCTCACACCAAATATGAAAATCAATTCAAAGTGGATCAAAGACTTAAATATAGGGCCTGAAATGGTAACACTACTGGGAGAAAACATGAGGGGAAGCTACATGACATTGGCCTGGGCAATGAGTTTTTTTAATATGACCCCAGAAGTACAAGCAATAAAAGCAAAAATAGACACATAGGATTACATCACACTAAAATGTTTCTTCACAGCAAAGGAAACAATGAATAAAGTGAAGAAACAGCCTATGGAATGAGAGAAAATATTTGCAAACCATACACCTGTTGGGAGTTAATGTCCAAAATATATAAGAAACTGAACTCAATAGCAAGAAAACAAATAACCCAATTAAAAATGGGCAAACAACCTGAATGGACAATTTTCAAAAGAAGACATACTAATTGTCAACAGGTATATGAAAACATTTCTGTTATATCAGAGAAATACAAATCAAAACCACAATGATATATCCCTCCACACATATTAAAATGGCCATTAACAAAGAGAGGAAAGATAGCAAATGTTAGTCAGGATGTAGAGAAAGGAGAACACTTGTACATTGTTGGCAAGAATGTAAATTAGTACAGCCATTATGGAAAGCAGTATGGAAGTTCCTCAAAAGATTAAAAATAGTACTAACATATGATTCAATATTTCACTTCCACATATATCAGGAATTGAAAACCCATATGCTGAAGAGATACTGACACTCTCATGTTCACTGTAGCATTATTCACAATAGGTTAAGTATAGAATTAACCTAACTGGCCATCAGTGGGTGAATAGCTGAAGAAAATGTTATATATACAAACAATGGAATACTTTGCAGCCTTTAAAAAAAGAAGAAAGCCATGTCACTTGCAACGTGTATGAACCTGGAAGGCATTATGCTAACTGAAGTAAGTCAGGCACAGAAAGCCAAATACCCCACAACCTCTCTTACCTCTGGAATCTTAAAACAAGTCAAACTTATAGAAGCAGAGAGTAGAATGCTGGTAGTCAGTGTTTAGGGAGTGGGGACTGGGGGCATGGGGAGATGCTGGTCAAAGGGTACAAAGTTTCAGTTAGATAGAATGATTAAGTTTGGGAGAGCTACCGTACAGCATGATAACTACAGTTAATGTATTATTACTTGAAAAGTGCCAAAACAGGAGCCAGGTGTGATGGCATACGTCTGTAATCCCAGTGACTTGGGAAGAGGAGGCAGGAGAATCACAACATCGAGGCCAGAGGCAGCCTGTGTAACTTAGCAAGATCCTGTCTCAAGATTTAAAAAAATTAAAAAGGGGCTGAGGGTGCAACCCAGTGGCAGAGCCCTTGCAAAGTTTGCATAAGGCCCTTGGTTCAAGCCCCTAGTACCACACACAAAAACAAAAAGAAAAGAAAATTTCTAAAATAGTAGACTTAATTGTTCTCACCACAAAAAAAAGCATGTGAAGTGATTATCTTGATTTAACTCTTTCACAGTGTATGTATTTATGAAAACATCTTGTATACCATAAATATGTATATTTTTGTTTATCAACTATACATTAATAAAATAGGTATTTATTAACTAATAAAATCCAAGCAATGAGTGAACTGGAGCGTTTTCTACGGTATGATGACAAAACCTGAGTGGAAAAAAAGATACTTTCCAAGTACCCCTTAATTTCCCAGTACAGCAATGGCTTAAGCTGATCTTGAATAATAATAATTGCTATACTTAACATGCCTGTAGCGGTAGCCCTGTGGCATCCGATCCCGTCAGATCTCGGAAGCTAAGCAGGGTCCGGCCTGGTTAGTACCTGGATGGGAGACCGCCTGGGAACACCAGAAGCTGTAGGCTTGGGAGAAGGACCTGGCAACCCCCTCCCAAAAATCAATCAGCCATTGAAAACCCTATGAACAGCAGAGAAGCACTGACAATAGTGTTTCCCCTGTTGTACAGAGGGTCGCTATGAGTTGGATACCGACTCGATGGCACCTAACAACAACAACATACTTAACATGGGGCTGGGATTTAGCTCAGTTGGTAGAGCACTGCGCTGCAGTCTCTGAGGTCCCGAGTTCAATTCCCAGCACCACAAAAATGGGAGAAGGGCCTGGCAATCCACTCCCAAGGCAATCCCGAAACAGTCAGCCATTGAAAACCCTATGAGGGTCGCTATGAGTTGGATACCGACTCAACGGCACCTAACAACAACAATATATTTAACATACTATATCTGGGGTACTTTATGCACATTTATGCCACTTAAACTTCACGAAAGCCCTATGAGATATTATCTCACTATTGCAGATGAGAAACTGAAGCCCATGGAAGTTAGGTGACTTGTTAAAGATCATATATATAAATGGAAAAGCTGGAATCTGAATTTACCTAGTATGGACTCCAGTCCAAACTTTCTACCCATTGGCTCTGGACAATCACCACAATACTATTATTGACCAAACTAACAGAAATGTTAAAGCTTTGCTTGAGACATTTTCTGAATAATAAAAACATCTTAGGTGACTCTGGCATTCTCCATAGAAGCAGAACAGAGGCTTAGATGACCTCATGGTCCCTCCAGCTCTTCTAAGTTTAAAATTGTGGACCACACAAACTACGTTCATTATTATCCAATGCATGGATTGGATTGTTAAACATTTCTTTAACTATCTTCCCCAAGACAGAAGGCTACAAGGGCAATTCCTATCTTTTCCATGATTAGAAAGGGTTTTTATCACAATTATCAGGGCTCTTCTCACTTCAGACTTCACCCTCTCCTCATCTTTGAAGGAATATTTTTCCCAAGAGAAATTCATCACAGATTGTATCAAACTTAAAACACAACAAACAATTTCTTTCCGGGAGGTTATCATAATTGTCCTGACTATGTTTGGTAATTATTGATGCATTCCAGGTTTACACAAGAGACATGTCCATCTGTTTTCCTAGTTTGAACACGAGATGAATTTGTGAAGGTGGGGTTGTAACAATAACCTCACTTCTCCCAGACAACAGATTATGATGTTATGTACCCAATTATTATATTACTGCAGAATCTGCTCAGAAGGAGATAAGTGATCCCATCACAAACCAGCAAATGGCAAGATTATAAAATAACAGAACAGCTAACACTTATTGAGTGCTCGCTGTGTGCCAGGTACCATTCTAAGCACTCTACTGTATTAACTCTTTTATTCTATCAAGTTAATTATTTCCAGCACACCTTGGTGTCATTCTAGAAAAGTTATCTATGCATAGAGAATAAAGGTAAATTTAACCAGCTTGATTCCAGTACCACAAACCATATTCTCCCAAACTTGGTTTCCCTGGCCTATTGCTTGTGCTTCTTGTTATCCATACAGTTAATGGATTATATAAAAGAGCAGAATCTAAGAGATAAATGCTTTGAATCTAGGTAGTCTATCTCCAAAATCCATTCTTCTATCTCCTACATTATATTGTACTATTGAGAAGTTGGGAACCAAGGTGATAAGGTGAATTCACAAAGGTTTCCAATTATTTGAAATCATAGAATCATAGCATCTCAGAATAAATATAAAACTTTAAAATATTAAATATAAGTACTCAAATATTGCAAGAGAATGTTTGATAATATTCTTAAAAAATTGAAACCAAAACAAAAAAGCTTATAGCAACTCTCTTTGCACTACATGTCAGGTCAAGATCCTCAAGAAAATCAAGCAAGTTCAACTTGATCCTAATCTTTGGGTTTAATTTGAGGTATAGATATATACCACACTTATTGCATAACATTTCACCTATCATTTGTGAAAAAATTATAGTGCCTAACATTTAAAATGTTTACAATCTGTTAATAACCAGGGTAAAAACATCAGGAGAAGCATTTAGTCCAACACACACTTGGCCAAGCACATCTACCACATCTCATGTGGGTACCGACGCTTTTGAAAATCATGTTCCTGTGATTTTGGAATCCATGTTCCAGTGAGTCCCACTTACCAGCATTTCTCTTCCTCAGTATCAGAAAGGAAGTTTTAGAAACACTAAAGTGTTGAGTGAAGAACTGAGGAATGTTCCATCTTCCTCTCTGGATTAGAGGTACTTATAAACAAAATTATTTTCTCCTTTCTTCATGCTGAGAAATCCTGCCTCCTCTCCTTCCTGTTACCTCAGTACCTCCCCCACTGGTCTCAAATTCCCTTTTGAAGCAATAAATTCAGACATCAAAGTTTTCAAATGCCACAAATTACAAGTAAATGAACTCAAGAAGTAGGACTCTATATCAGGGATTCCCAACCCTCAGGCCACAGACTGGTACAGGTCCATGGCCTGTTAGGAACCAGGCCACATAGCAGGAGATGAGCAGCAGGCAAGCGGGTAAAGCTTCATCTGTATTTACAGCCCTTCCCGATTGTTTAAATCATCCTAAAACTTTTCTCTGCCCCCCATAGTCCATGGAAAAATTGTCTTCCACAAAACCAGTCCCTGGTGCTAAAAAGGTTGGGGACCACTGCTATATGTAGTTGTTAAATTGAAATCTCTTCAATTTGAATAAACTGGATGGCATCACAATGTAGCTCTTCAGAGATTTTAGTGAGTCTGAGACACGGCCAAGAACACTGTACTTTAAACAAGTATTCTACGTTATTCTGATGCAGAGAGTTGATCACAAGAAACATAGGTCTACGTATGATAGACACTAAAGGAATGAGCATCTATCAATGGGACAGAAGGCTAGAATAGCACGGGGCCTCTGGGACAAGAAAGTAGCCTGCAGGCCCTTGGACAAGAAGAGGCAAGCAAATGTGGGAAGGCATTGTAAGAGCTGTAGAGCTACTGGCATTTAGACATGGATTAATACCAAAGATTAACTCTGCCTACCTGAAAAGCCTGTTTAGCTCTGTGTAGCCAACTTACAAAATCACTACACATATTAAAATCAAGTCTGGATATGAAGCATTCATATAATATAAAGGAAGATAGTAATGGAAGGAGCCTCATTAAATAAGGGACACTGGACTCCTAAAAAAACAAAAACAACAAAATCATAAGAGATATTTTGAAAATCACCAATTTTTCAAGTTTAAGGCATTACCTTCCGCCAGAGGAAAAGCTTTTCCTTATTTTTCTAAGCCATGAAAAAATAGGCAAATACTCCTTAAATCATTCGCTCTAAATGTCTTACCTTCTACGTTGCTGAATCCCTGATAAAACCAGTAGTGTAGTCGCAATTATGACGATGCAAAATATCACACCAAATATAATAATCCAGATGGGCACAGATGGGTCCGTGGGTGGTGCAAGAGTGGAAGGAATTTTTAAAAATTCCAGAGTATGGTCATTCAAAAAAAATGCATTGTTGATCCGGTTCCTATTCATTCTAAAATGCAATAATTAAAAAAAAACAAGATAGAAAAACAAACAATGACTATTAGAAAAAAACACAGAACTGTCTTTCCATGACTATAAATATTTCTATGAGCAAAACAGTCTCCAACCAAAAGACTTGAGGGGCTGGGATTTGGCTCAGTTGGTAGAACGCTGCGCTGCAGTCTCTGAGGTCCTGAGTTCAATTCCCAGCACCACAAAAATGGGAGAAGGGCCTGGCAATCCACTCCCAAGGCAATCCTGAAATAGTCAGCCATTGAAAACCCTATGAGGGTCGCTATGAGTCGGATACCGACTCAAGGGCACCTAACAACAACAACAACAAAAGACTTGAAGTCTTTTCAGAAAGTTTGCTGAAGGCAATCATGCTGTGGTTTCTTTTAGGATGCTGTGGTACTGGCTGCCAGAGATGCCCATCTATGTGCCCCTGTCTTCCATTGTTGCAAATGTCCTAGACCTGACCAGAAGCCCTGAGCTTTCAGCTCTGCCCACCGTGTTTTATTTCCTGAGAGGCAGCATCTGGATTAGAATGACAGAACTTTACTTAAGGTGGCCAACATAAATATTGATGGGAGAAGGATGTGGCAGTCTACTCCCGAGGTAATCCTGAAACAGTCAGGCATTGAAAACCCTGTAAGAGTCGCTATGAGTTGAATATGACTTGACAGCACCTAACAACAACAACAACATAAATACCGACAGTCCCTTAAAATCAAATCATATGTAAAAAGTGGGTGATATACATGGGAGGAAAAGAAAACCAGGAGCAAAAGAGAAAACATAAACCAAGAATGGCATTAAATCCATCAATTTGAGTTTTTTCCATTAACTCAACAAACATTTGCCAAAAAAATTGCCAAGTATCAGGTACTATGCTGGGTGCTGGAGATACAAAGAGAAATAAGAATACTCGGGATTTCACAGTCTAGAAGGGTGGCAGATTAGTGCATCCATAACCCCAGTGCAGTGCAAAATGTTCTGTGAAAGAGGAAAATATGGGCACAGTGGAAACACAGAGAAGGGCCAAGTATACTATGGTGAGAATTTAGAGATGCTTTTCTGTGGAGTAATATTTGAGCTGTGTTTTGAGGGACATGTAGGAGTTCTTTAGACCAGGGGTCTCAAACCTCTGGTTCACAGTCCTGTACGACTGTTAGGAACCAGACCACACAGCAGGAGGTGAGTGGCGGGCAATGAGCGAACTTCATCTGTATTTATAGCCATACCCCATTGCTCAAATTACCACCTGAGCTCCACTTCCTGTCCATGGAAAAACTGTCTTCCACAAAACTGACCGCTGGTGCCAAAAAAAAAAAAAAGGCTGGGGACTGCTGCTTTAGCACTAGGTGCATAGAGAACACAGAAGTGGAGCTATGGGAAAGTAGGACTTGTGCAGGAAACTGCAAGGGATTCCATATGACTAAAGGTCATGGTGGCTCAGGAATCCAAAAGTCTAGAAAAATATAAGGGTAAATAGGTTACTTTTCCTGGGAAAAATCTGCTTTCTGAGTGGTGATGGCAGTTAGGCAGGAGTTGGTAGCAAAGATTTATTTAACTGAAAAAAGTGAATTTTTTACTGGAATTTGCAAACTAGGCAAGAAGATTCCTTGGGAGATATTTTATGACCTTTACTAAATTCATCCTATACAAATGGACTTCATCTACCCTTAGAATAGCCCTGGAAAAAAATATGTGAGCCTTGTGTGGCTTAAAATTTCCTAATAGCTTCAAATAAACAGGCAAAATTAATTTCAATAATGTATTTTTGCCAATATATCCAAGAAAACATAATTTCCACACATAATCAATATTGAGTTAGTTCACATTTATTTTAAAATATCTTTGAAACTTGGGAGCCAGGTACCATGCCACACATCTGTAATCCCAGCAACTCAGGAGGCTGAGGCATGAGGATTGTGAGTTCGAGGCCAGAGGCAGCTTGTGTAATTTAGTGAGACTCTGTCTCAACATAAAACTTTTAAAAATGGGCTAAAGGTGCAGTTCAGTGATAGAGCATTGGCAAATCATGGGTAAGGGCCTGTGTTTAAACCCCAGTACAAGAAAGAAAGACAGAAGAAAGGAAAGAAAGGAAGGAAGGAAAGAAGGAAGGAAAGAAGGAAAGAGAGAGAGAGAAGATTGCTGTGGATTTTATACTTAGAGTGCATCTCATTTTGGATTAGCCATGGTTCAAGTGCTTGACAGGCACACGTGACTGGACACATGCCTACAGTACTCGATAGTTCAGGTCTAGAGCCTGATAGTAAGGACTTAAGAATCTCTGCCAAACCAGCACCAGGCCATCAGGGAAGAACTCCATCAGTAAATAAAAATCTATGCTGAGTGTTGAGAATGTAGCTCAGTAGAGCACTGTTTAGTGTGTGCAAAGCCATGGGTTCCATCCCCAGCACCACCCACACACACAAAAAAATCTATGCTGAGACATGATCATTATAAATATGAAAGACAGCCCCGGTCAAATAATTATATAGCAAGGAGTAATTTAAATGTAATTTTACCAACCCATGGGATGCTTTCCTTTCTTTGTATTTTAATATTGGTAATATGGGGATGCAAACCTTTCCACAGCATAATGAATCCAACTGCTAAGATATAACTCAAAGGAAAGCAAGAAGTTGCTCTGCATACTTATTCTACCTACCTGACTAATACTTTGCTACCTGGTTAATACTTTGCTACTTTCTTACTCCAGGTTGAGAACCTACTCTGTCACTTCTCAGGCTGATTGAACTTCTAGCTCAAGTACAGATTAAGTCTCCCCCAACATTGGAATCCCCAATGCACCTCAGTGACCATGGATATCTTTCAGGCAAAACCAAGGTTGAATTAGGCCAGGCCCTCACAAAAGAACTACAACAGACTCCTTAGAACTGGTTGCTCATTGCATGGATGTGAACAATTTAATACAGATCAAAAATCACTGTAGAGAGGGCAATGAGGGAGTGGGATATGATCAAAGTATATTATATGCATGTGTGAAAATGCCACAATGAAATTTATTACTTTGTACAATTAATATATGCTACTAAAATGAGGGCTGAGGTTTAGCTGAGTTGGTAGTGTTGCTCTGCATTCTCTGAGGCTCCAGGTTTGATCCCCAGCACCACAAAAATGAGAGAAGAACCTGGCAACCACTCTGGAAACAATCTCAAAATAATTGGCCATTGAAAACCCTATGAATAGCAGAGGGCTGAGATTTAGCTCAGTTGGAAGAGCGCTGCGCTACAGTCTCTGAGGTCCCGAGTTCAATTCCCAGCACCGCAAAAATGGGAGAAGGCCCTGGCAATCTACTCCCAAGGCAATCCCGAAACAGTCAGCCATTGAAAACCCTATGAGGGTTGCTATGAGTCAGATACTGACTCGATGGTACCTAACAACAACAACAATGAATAGCAGAGAAGCACGGATGTAGTGCCAGGTGTGGCTCAGTGTCGGGGAGTGTTTCGTTCTGTTGTACATAGGGTTGCAATGAGTTGGACCCAACTCGACAGCACTTAACAACAACAGCAACTAAAAATTAAATTTAAAAAATCACTGTAGATAGGGTACAGCATGCCTGAGTTCAGGTCCTCAGTCCTTCTTTATAGCATGGCAACTATAGCAAATCAGTTAATCTCCTTCAGCCTTAGTTTCTTCATTTATAAACCAGGGATAATACTAATTATCACATTTAAAACTTATTGGTGTCAATAGTAAACGGCACAGACGCATAAGACATGCCTTGTGAACAAGAGACTAGTATGCAAATACTGGTAGAATTAGTATTATGGATTCTTCAGCCTTGAAATTCCTATTACCTGCCATCTAGGTGCTGGTTATTGTTGTTAGGTGCAATCGAGTCAGGTCCAACTCATAGCAGCCCTCATAGGGTTTTCAATGGCTGTTTTTCTTTTCAGGATTGTTTCAGGAGTGGACTGCCACATCCTTCTCCCATTTTTGCAGGGCTGGGGATCCAACTCAGGTCCTCAGAAAGTGTGGAGCAGCTCTACCAACTAAGCTAAACTCCAGCCCGCCCTCTAGATACCATCTCCTTTATTTTCCCTTCTATTCTTCCTTCTTGGTATTGTTCCTCTTATTTTCATCCAATCCTGATGCACCCTACTCATTCCTAACACAAATTCTCATCCTATTGGCATCTCCACTTCTTAAGAAGATTCTCCCGGTTAGGACTTTTGACACAGACATTTTGTTGAAAATACAGTCATTCCCTATGCTCATCCCAAACACTCACTCTTCCTCCTCCCATCCACTGAAGCCTGGTTTAACTACAGTGTCATCAGCTTCCTTGAAGCCCTCGCAGATTACAAAGCTTGAATAAAATCCTTTTGCACCTGAAACATCATGTTGCTACTTATTACTTCCTAAGTGATGGGTCTTCACAGTTCTCTTAGTGGCCAGAGTGCAGAAACAATTTAGTTCAAACTCCCTCGTTAAGAGTAGGTTAAATAGGCAGGCATGGTGGTGCACACCTGTAATCCCAGCAACTTGGGAGGCAGAAGTAGGAGGATCCCAAGTTGGAGACCAGAGGCAGTCTGCATAATTTAGTGAGACCCTGTCTCACAAAGTAAAAAAAAAAAATGGGCTTGGGGTGCAGCTCAGTGGTACAGCACTTGCAAAGCATGCAAAAAAGAGGCCCTGGTTCAACCCTCCAGTACCACACAAAAAAAGAGTAGATTAAATAATTTTCCATTGATTTAGATCTTCAGTGCCTTTTCCTTAGCAAGAGAAACAGATCATAGTTCGCAAAAACCTTTGGCATTTGATTACATAATCATTATCTTGAGTGTTAATAGTTTACAGACAGCAAATGAGGTTTTTCACTAGACATCTCTTCTTGGTAAAGAGAACAACAGGGTTTTAGTAACTTGTAAATCTTTTGTGGAGAAGGTCTTTTTTGGGGGGAGAGTGTTTTGTTTTTTTTTTTTTTTTTTTTTT
>VMDO01040298.1:0-12030 GCA_007922755.1 Pedetes capensis | reverse complement strand
AAATACTACATAGTAAAAGATAGAGAAGACTTGGATGGGAAACTTAGATGGGAAGGGGGGAGGGGGGGAACATAGGGGAGGGTAAGGGGTAACCTATATGAATAATGTTTATCAAATTGCATATATGAAAATTGTCACAATGAAAAGCATGTCAAAATGAATCACATTATGATGTACATTAAAAATTTCTAATAAAAAAACCCTATGAATAGCAGAGAAGCACTGATGACAAATATACAGCCAGAAAATGAGCCCCGTAGGTGGAAAGGCATTCAAGAAACGACTAGAGAAGAGTTGTGTCCTCAGAATAGAGTCGATTTTAATGACAGGAATGGAATAAAGCTCCTGAGACCTCCTTTTTCTGATATGGGACAACTCAAAATGAGAAAAAAAACCATAGTGTCTACAACAATGGGCTCAAGCATACAAAGATTGTGTGCATGGCACAGTATTGGATAGGGTTTTATTCTATGGTACTTAGAATTGCTATGAGTTGGATCTGACTCAATGGCACCCAACAACAACAGGCTAATACAGGTGCTCTGAGCATGTTTAAAGTAGGCTATGCTAAGTTAGGATGTACAGTAAGTTAGATGTGTTAAATGTACTATTGACTTATGATATTTCCACTTATGATAGGTTTAACAGAGGGTAACCCTGTTGTAAGTCAAGAAGCTTTTGTTCATTACTGTATAATTAAATATCACACAAATCAAGTTAGTAAGACTAGGGAAAAGGTGCTCTACCAAAAAGTGAGTTGAATGCTACAGAAATTATTAAAAGATTCAACCGGGTGTGGTGGCTCACACCTGTAATCCCAGCGACTCAGGAGGCAGAGGCAGGAGAATCACAAGTTCGAGTCCAAAGGTTCTGTGTAACTTAGAAAGACCCTGTCTCAAAATAAAAATGTAAAAAACGCACAGAAAGTGCATCTCAGTGGTAGAGTGCTCATAAAAGCATGTATGAGGCTCTGGATTCAACCCACTCCCACAAAACAAAGAAATTATTAAAAGGCTCAAGTAGGGCTGGGGATGTAGCTCAGTGGTAGAGTGCTTGCCCACTATGTGAAAGCCCCTGGGTTCCATCCGAGCACTGTAAAGAAAGACTCAAATGGTTAAAAACTGCACTGTCAATTTAGTTGTGGCTGAGATATCTGTAAATCTTGGGGTCTGCTCTGGCCTGGCAAAAGATCAATGAGCTTCACCTCAATACCATTTGCTCGGGGACCCTCAGGAGTGGGCAAGAGCTGGTTGGTGGCGCCAGGAAGGACCCTGGGACCCTGAAATAACAAACAAGAACCTTTATTTAATAGCACCTATAACTCAGGGGGCTGGGATTTAGCTCAGTGGATAGAGCACCGCGCTGCAGTCTCTGAGGTCCGGAGTTCAATTCCCAGCACTGCAAAAATGGGAGAAGGGCCTGGAAATCCACTCCCAAGGCAATCCTGAAACAGTCAGCCATTGAAAACCCCTATGAGGGTCGCTATGAGTTGGATACCGACTCGACGGCACCTAACAACAACAACAACAACAACATAACTCAGGAGTGGGCTGGGATTTAGTTCAGTTGGTAGAGTGCTGCTCTGCAGTCTCTGAGGTCCCTAGTTCAATCCCCAGCACTACAAATATGGGAGAAGGACATGGCAATCCACTCCCAAGGCAATCCTGAAGCAATCAGTCATTGAAAACCCTATAAGGGTCATTATGAGTCCGACCTTGACTTAACAGCACCTAACAACAATAACATAACTCAAGAGTACAGATGCAACTAGAGAGTGGCTGATGTTGGTGGAGTTCTATGATCTTGCCTCTCGCCAGTTGTCTTCTCTCACCTCCTCCTAGGCTGGGGGGATTGAGAGCTCTCCTTGTCCTGCTCAAGGTCTTTGTTTTTGACTCTCGGAGTCTTGTCTCTCCACGGCTTGATTGAAGGTCTGGATAATCAAAGTGGAGATTGTCTCTGGTCTCGAAGTCAGGTGTGGGGTGTGATGATCAAGATCAAGGTGGTCAGGGTGAACGAGGAGATGAAAGGACCCTTGGGGCAGTAGGTGGTTGGTTTATATACTCTCTGTGTGGGGATGCAGACTAGGGCATAACCAATCAGAGAGTGGCTCATGTGAGGAGGAGCAGTTATCCATATGAGGTTTTGGAAAAGTACAATTAGTATAGGTGGGTTAGGTGCGGGCTGGACAAATCACTGAGCATCCCTTCTTGACCAATCGGGTGGCTCTGAGCTGCCAATCAGATTGAAGGAAGCCACACCAGAGCTGGGCTGGTGTAGGGAAAAATTGGGAGGAAATTGGCAAAATCTCCCAAACTGGGAAAATGGCGTTTGAATATCTGGTTTGTAAGTTAGAAATCTAGGGAAAATGAAAGTAACTTGGTTGCACATTTGTACAAAACCCTTCCTGATTGGACAATTGGACTGAAAGCTGATTGGCTCAGGCCATTCCGTGGGCAAACTATATAAAGAGCTGCGCTGCGGCAGCTCGACCCTTTTTAGGCCTTTTTAGGCCCCCTTTCTGGCACCCCTTTCTGTGCCTTCTCACCTGTTCCTGCCCGGACCACCAATGAGGAAGCACCTCTCCCGCTGCTCTGCTCCGGACCTTTGATGAGGAAAAAATGCTCTCCCCTCGCAATCATCAACAAGGAAAAGAACCTGCTCTCCGTCTGACCACCGACGAAGCAACAGATGTCTCCTCGTGACCACTGAGACGACCAACACAGGTGTTTGCCCCTAGAAGGCAAAAGCGCCTGAGGCTTTTCCTTACTCCCGTCTCCTCCAGGGTCCCGAGGGCCACAGGAGTCTGTGCCCCTCACCTGAGGGTCCTGAGTGAATTGTGTTTAGTATCTGTGTGCATGGCGGCGCAGCCCGTCCGAACCTCCAGGCCAGACCAGGAGGCGCGTGCCCCACATAGAGTTGGCGCCCGAACGTGGGGCCCAACAGGCTGGTGGGGGGGGGGCATCTTGGATCACTCAGTGGGAGGGGTAGGAGTAAAACAGGTGAAGGGTGAAAAAGTAGGTGAAGGGTGAAATGGGACGTGGGTAGCCATATTGGCTCTTAGTGAGTAAAATACGTCCCAATCTAAGTTCCTAGGTTAAGGGTGACCAGAGGTGGGAGGGGCAGGAACAGGGCAGGATCTAGGGAGGGCTTAGATCTCAGTCTGGGTACCCTTCCAATCTACCCCAGGGGGGGTCTAGATAATTCCCTACATGTAAAAGTGGGGAAAAGGATGAGAATCTAGAAGACTTCTTCCCTCTGAATTCTTGCCCCGTGTCTCAAAGTTCTTTATCTGTTTTAAATAAACAGTAACTGGAAGTAACATAAAGCATAAATGTGCTGTTTATACAAGAAAGACAAGGAGAAAAGCCCATTAGCATGTTAACATCTGGAGAAAAAGCCTGCCCCTAATTCAGTAAATTGGTCAGTATTTATTCAGCTATAGGTTTTAAGATAGAATAAAATGTTCAGGTATAATTTTCCCATTTTAATAACTCTGAAGTTAGGATTTGTCTTCTGTATCAGGACTAGCTATTGACAACTCCTTACTTATTCCAAGGACATCTCAGATGAGGTACTGTTTCCCACCTTCCTCCTGTTTGGCTAGGGACTTGGTGGATACCACCCACACTTGACCCTGGACTTCCATTTCCCAGCCTCCAGTGGCTGATGTTCCAGACACTTCATCTACCTGTGGGTGTAGCTGGCTATTTCCAGCTAACCCACATAGAAACTGAGCACCTTGTTTCTCCTAGCTCAAGATGTTTCCCTAAGCCTATGATGGGCTGAAACTTCTGTAGTCTTTCAAGTGCTTGGCCAACCATGGCTGTGGATCAAAATCGCAAGAGTCTAAGAATAGAGACTTATATAAATCTATAAATCTAGCTGTGCTCACAGGCTTACCATTAGATCTGGTGTCACCTGGAAAGTCTCAGCTGCCAGATCTTCCAGGGAAATGTGATCATTTATCACATGCTATCCATACCTTGTTGTTGTTAGATGCTGTTGACTCATGTCCAACTCATAGCAACTCTCCTAGGGTTTTCAATGACTGTGTTTTTGTTGTTGTTGTTGTTTTCGGGGGGATTGCCTTAACGAGTGGATTGCCACGTCCTTCTCCCATTTTTTCAGTGCTAGGAATCAAACCCAGGACCTCAGAGACTGCAGAGCAGTGCTCTACCAACTGAGCTAAATCCTGGCCCCAAAATAGCGTATTAATATGACTAGTAGTTGCTGGCCTATAGCCGTAGCACTGTGGCATCTGATCCCATCAGATCTTGGAAGCTAAGCAGGGTCAGACCTGGTTAGTACTGGATGGGAGACCTCCTGGGAACAACAGGTGCTGTAGACTTTGGAAAAGGACCAAGAAACCCACTCCCAAAAATCGATCCGCCATTGAAAACCCTATGAATAGGGTTTTCAGAGAAAGCGCTGACAATAGTGTTTCGCCTGCCATAGGTAGGGTTGCTATGAGTTGGATACAGACTTGACGGCACCTAACAACAACAACAATCCATACCTTGTTGTTGTTGTTGTTAGGTGCCATCGAGTCGGTATCCGACTCATAGCGACCCTCATAGGGTTTTCAATGGCAGACTGTTTCGGGATTGCCTTGGGAGTGGATTGCCAGGTCCTTCTCCCATTTTTTGCGGTGCTGGGAATTGAACTCGGGGCCTCAGAGACTGCAGCGCAGCGCTCTACCCACTGAGCTAAATCCCAGCCAATCCATAAGGTATACACACAATCCATACCTTACCTGTGCTAATTCTTTTCTTTTGGTAACAGTTTTATTGAGACATAATTCACATACTATACAATTCACTCATTTAATGTTTACAATTCAATTATTTTAAATATATTTGCAGGCTGTATAACTATCATTGGGTTGGTGTTTATCTCAGTTGGTAGAGTGCCACTCCACACTCTGTGAGGCCCTGGGTTCAATTCCCAGCACTGCAAAAACAGGAGAAGGACATGGCAATCCACTCTCAAAGAAATCCTGAAAAACAATCAGCTATTGAAAACCTTATGAGAGTCACTATGTGTCAGACACACCTCGATGGCATCTAAAAACAACAACATAACTGTCACCACTGTCTAATTTTAGAATATTTCCATTACCCCTATGGAAAGGGGCTGGGATTTGGCTCAGTTGGTAGAGCGCTGCGCTGCGTTGCAGTCTCTGAGGTCCCGAGTTCAATTCCCAGCACTGCAAAAACGGGAGAAGGGCCTGGCAATCCACTCCCAAGGCAATCCTGAAACGGTCAGCCATTGAAAACTCTATGAGGGTCACTATGAGTCGGATACCGACTTGACGGCACCTAACAACAACAACAACCTATGGAAAAGCCAATACTCAGTTGAAGAGTTGCTTCCCATTCCCCAGGTATTCCCAGCCCCTGGGAACCAACAGTGTGCTTTCTATCTCGATGGATTTGCCTATTCTGGACATTTCATACAAACGGAATCATAGAATAGGTGATCCTTTGTGTTGGGTTTCTTTCACTTAACATTACATTTTCAAGGTTCATCCATGTTGTAGCATGCACTGATACTTCATTTGTTTCGATGACTGAATAATATTTCCATTCTTGTTTGTGCATTTCTTGGCAGGCATTTGGGTAGTTTCCACTTTGTGACTTCTGAATAATTCTGCTATGAACATTCATGTGGAGTTTTGTGTGGACATATGTTTTCACTTCTTGAGGAGTAGAATTGCTGAGTCAGTCATATGGAAGCTGTGTTTAACCTTTTGAGGAACTCTGGATGTGTTTTTAATGGAAAGTCAATTCTTCAGTCTCAGCATGTAAACTTTCTACTTGGATTAGTCATCATCCAGTTCAATCCTACACTCGCATCTCTATTACTAAATAGGTCTCATGATCATTTACTGTTTCCTCAGAGAACAAAAATAAATTTAATAATTAACTTTATCAAAAGTAGAATTAATCAAGTAAGAATAATAGAACTAGACATAAACATACATACATTTTGGATAAATTAGAAACTGGCCAGTACCATTTATATACTCTCTTCATTTTTCTAAATAGACCAGACATTCTTTTTCTTTTTTTCTTTTCCTTTCCTTTTTTTTCTTTCTCTTTTTCTTTTCTTTCTTTCTTTCTTTTTTTTTTTTTTTTTTACTGTTTGAGACAGGGTTTCACTAGATTGCACAGACTGCCTCTAGACCAGACATTCTTAATCTAATCATTTTGGGAAATGATGAAAAATCCAGTATATCCAATATATGACTTATATCTCAATGGTTTTACTTTTGGCTTTTATTTTCATAAGACAGTCAAGGGAAGTAGTTAGTCTTTAACATATTTTAAAACTTTCTTTCCACTGTAGTCCAGACCACAAGCATCTTTCACCTCCTCTATTATTGTCTGCAGCCGTAGCCCTGTGGTGTCTGATCCTGTCAGATCTTGGAAGCTAAGCAGGGTCAGGCCTGGTTAGTACCTGGGTGGGAGACTGCCTGGGAACACCATGTGCTGTAGGCTTGGGAGAAGGACCCAGAAACCCACTCCCCAAAAAACAATCCACCATTGAAAACCTTATGAATAGCAGAGAAGCACTAACAAAACTCTTTCACCTGTTGTAAGTAGAATTGCTATGAGTTGGACACCAACTCCACAGCACCTAACAACAATAACAATTATAGCCTAAGTAACCCCCTTTTCCAAGTTGCTCCCACAAAGATAAGATTTTTAAACAGGAATAGAAAAAGAACTGACTGGATTAGTCAACAACTCACCTCCTCGATTCTTTTCCTACCTTCACTCCAACATGAACACCAACTTTCATCTTCTATCCAATTATAAACTTCCTTGTGCTCCCAGAACAATGCCACTTTTGAGAAAAAGACAAGAGGAAGTACATGGAACACACAAAGGAGCCATTCTAGGATGGGTTGTAACAATAGAAAAATCTTCAGCTCCCCATCACTTAATTCCAATCTCTCGATAGCACCATTTAGGTTGAACACATTTTCTGTTTTAGAAAGGAATTAATCTTTGGGAATCTGTTACTTCTCTAAAATTTTATCATAGTTTTCTTAAACTATGTCTACACAGGCAAAATGGAAATTAGACTTGAGAACTACAATGATTATCTTGGTAATTCAGCCAAAACACTTACCTCTTGGATAAAATGAGAATTTTTGTGTTAATTTTTTTCTAATTTTCTACCCTACCTAAACTGAAGGGATTGTAATAATACCATCAACCTTAGGCTTCATACTGGGACCATTATAATCTGGGCCTTCAGGTCTTTAAGTGATTAGAACCCACCTGATAAAACAATACTTTTACCAAATCCCACTTGATGTGAAGCAAAGCAAAGTTTCATAAATGTAGCAGATAATTGCTCAATTTTTTATTTTACATAATTTTAGTGTTATACTTTGTAGAATTCTATTAAGACAAAGTGACTCTTAACAAATTAAATATTAAAATTCTATTTTAAAAGTTTTAATTTTAAAACTCTAGTTTAAAATTCTACCAAAACAAAGTTTTAATATTAAAAAGCAGATTCCTCCCAGACATATGTCTCAGTGTGTGTGAGACAGCAGTGACTCTTTATAGTTATAATGAACCAGTCATGACAAGTCACCATGATCTATTTTAGGCAGACCCTCTTCCTTTGACTGTCATGGAATCTGAAAGGCTAAGAATTCATATTGGACATGCTAAAATATACTAGAAAAACAGGACTTTCATCTTACAGTTTTTTTTAGTTTACTTTTTTTCTGGTTGTAAAAGTTATACATATTCATTGTGGAAAATCTAGAAAATGGGATGTGGTCTTTGATCCACTAATTCCATATCTAGGAATCTAGTCTTGAACATAGGTTCAATGATTTATGATGTGCATGGATGTTCACTGTGACATTGTTTGTAACAACAATATACTAGAAATAATAGAAATGTCCATCAAAAGGGGGGAAATTATAGCATCTCCATGATGTGGAATGTATTCAGCAGCTTTAAAAAGTGACATCAATCTATGTGAACTGGAAGGGAATTGTTTCTAGCACATGTATTTCTTTAAGATTAATTGTATTTTTAGCACAACCAGACACTGCTCTTCCTTTGAAGAGGGGGAGTCTTGATTGCTTTAGTAAAATACATGATCTCAATTCAGAAGCAAGAAGACAGTTTTGACTAGGAAAGCTTACAGAGTAAACACAGTCTCTCTTTGTAACTGGTAAATATTTTCTCTTTATCCAGATAAGTTTCCACTTGGTGCCTTTTTTTTTCTTGCTAGGAGATTCTATTTTAATTTTCAACCAAGTAACACAAGCATAAGTTTAAAAATAGGAACTAGTCCAGGTTTTTAATGAAATGCAATATCCCTTGCCAGACTTCTCTCCATTTTCAGACATACTTTTAGAAGTAACCATTTTTAATCGTTACTCTTTTAATTCTTCTGATATTTACCCACTAATGCTAAATAATATACATGATTTTAAAATTCAAATTGTGCTAAAGATTCTTATAACACAAAATATCAGTCTCCTACCATAGTTTCCTCTATTTCTGCTCTTCATGGGTAACCACTTTCTTAATTTTTTCCTGTTTTGTTTAATAAGGCACTATATACACATGGTTCAGAAATCAAAACTACATAAAATGGTACATGTTGACAAGTCTCATTCCCTGTCCCCTTCCATCTCATTTTTACATTTTTGTGGGTTCTCCCAGTGTTCATGCAAACGTCTTCTTCCTTACATTTTTACACAAAAGTAGAACACACTAAACACTCTCCAGCACATTGTTTTTTTACAAATTTTTATGTGTATTTTCAGTTTTTAAATTTTAACTTATACACAAAACTTTAAAGTTGTACATGTTAAGGTGATACATTTAAAAGTTGTATGTTCATCATTTCTTTGTGATGCAAACACTTAAATATTTTCTTATAGCATTTTGAATGTAAATATATTGTTGTCTGTAAGCACCTTACTGTTCAGCAGCACACCAGAACTTCTTACTCTGGTATAACTATAACTTAATAATCATTGACTAACATTTCCTCATCCTTCCCTTATCCCTAATCTCCCTAGCCTCCAGTAACCACGATTCTACTCTCAATTTGTATGAGATCAAATATTTTAGATTCCATGTATGCGTGGGATCATGTAGTACTTCCATTTCTGTGCCAGCTTATTTCACTTACTGTAGTGAACTATAGTTCCCTCCATATTGTCACAAATGATAGGATTTCATCCTTTTCATGGCTGAATAATATTCCACCCTGTATATATACATTATTTTCTTTATCCACTAGTAATTACATTATCTTGGCTGTTGAAAACACTGCTACAAACATACTGGGAATGTAGATGTCTCTTTGATATATTGATATTATTTCCTTTGAATAAACACCTAAGAGTGAGATTACTGGGTAACATGGTAGTTCTATTCATTTATTTTTTTTCAGGTTTTCCAAACAGCTTTTATTTATTTATTGAATGATTGACTTCAATACTGGGGGGGCTGAACCCAGGACTTCGAACCTGGGCAAGTGCTGCACCACTGACCTGTACCCCCAACCTTTTTATTTTGTGACGGGGTCTTGCTAACTTGTACAGGCTGCCTTTAACCTCAAATTTGCCATCCTCCCACTTCACCCTTCTGAGTCTCTGGGATCACAGGTGTGTGCCATGGCACCAGGCCAAACAACTTTCAATGCTTCACTTTACTTATCTGAACTTTAATTGTGGAAAAATGCCAGAACAGCTTAGAATTGAAAGAGGACATGGGCCAAGACCAAAAAATCTTTGGACATTTGGAGACTAGGAAGTCACTGTCCCCATTCTCCAGAGCCTCTGAAAAGTTGATTAATTAAACAATGATGTCTGTTCTGCCTTCTCTTGTCACCTGAGATCAGGGCTTCTGCCTGCTCACTGTGACTGCTCTCCTCTGATCCAGCCTTCCCTGGCTGGAGCTCCTCAGACCTGACAGGAGGCCCACAGCCTCTCAAGATTGTGATTCTCTGCCCAAGGACATAGCCAAGGACCCCTTGTAGGTGGCTGGAACAGAGCTACCTGGCAGAGGTTCTCTCTGGAAGTGCCTTTACAGTAGCCTTGTGGGGCATGCAAACCTTTCTCCTAACACTGCCATGTCCTGTGTGTGGGTGGCCCTCCTTCCAGGAGATAGGAAGACTTCAGTTAGGCTATCTCTTCTCTTCTTGAATGAGGGACTTAAGGCAACGAGGGGTCTACTTGGTTTTTTAGGCAGGACTTCATCTGACTCAAGGAAGGCGAGATGCAGCAGCCCTTGGCAAGACACCAGGCAAGACACCAGATAATGCCTTTCCCAGCCCTCTTTCATCAGGACTTCAGGCCCATCTTGGCCATCATCTCTTTGTAGACTGTCCATGCCATTGCTGCCATCAGAGTCCTTCAGAGGGCCCGGGGGACATCGCCTTGGAAGAAGCCAGGCAGCCCATAGTCCTTTCTTCCCATTTTGCTGCAGTGTCTGCAGAAGGCAGCTCAGGACCACTCAGTGATTGTTCCTACCTACTCTGTGGCCTAAGCAGTGGGAGCTACAGCCCACTCCTCAGTGGCAGGTTGGGCACTCCAGTCTTCAGTAGGGAACTGCTGGATAGGCACAGGGGGCAACTGCACACCTTCAGACCAGTCCACCACCTCAGGCTGAGCTGCTGTGAATTCAGGTGCTGGTGCAGTCCATTCACCTTGAAATTCCTCTTTGGTCACAGCCTTTTCAGCAGTGGCCTGCTCTTCTTTTTCAATCTCTTCAGGACCTCTGTTGAAGTAGAGGTCAGGCATGACCTCCCATGAATGTTCACGTGATATGGTGCCACACATGCGCAGAACTTCCTGGGCCAGCATCCACCACATCAGGCCCACAGAGTGAGTCCCCTTATTGTTGCACGGCACTGCAATGTCCACATAGTGCAGAGGAGAATCTGTGTTACAGAGCGCAATGGTAGGCAAGTTGACATAAGATGCAGCTGTAAGAGGCTGGTGGTCAGCCCTGGGATCTGTCACCACCAGAAGACGTGGCTCCCAGAAAGCTGCCTAATTCTGGTTAGTGAATGTCCTGGGAGTGAAGCGGTCAGCAGTCGGAGTGGCTCCAGTGGCAGCAGCAAACTTCAGCACAGCACGCTGGCCAGTGTTCCTGGAGCATATCACGCTGACATCAGCAGGATTCTTAACGGCAACAATGGCACGGGCTGCCAGAAGCAGCTTCTCCCAGGTCCTCTTCAGATTTATCATATAGATACCATCACTCTTCCTTTTATAGATGTGCTGCTCCATCTGGAAATTCAGGTTGGCGCCACCTAAGTGGGTTCCTGCTGCAAGGAATTTGAGGACATCCTCCTCCTTCATTTGCAGGACATCAAGGGCTCCGGACATTGTGTTAAAGCTTCCCTTTAAGTTACGACGGGAAACAAGTACAATGCCGTGTAGAACCCTCCCTGGTTAGCTCGGAAAGATATTCATTTATTTTTTGAAGAACCTCCATACTGTTTTTCAAAATGGCTACACTAGCTTACTTTCTCACACACAGTGTATAAGTATTCTCTTTTCTCCAGATATTTGCCAGCATTTTTTTATCTTTAGTCTTCTTGATAATAACCATTATTACAAGAATGAGGTGACCTCTCCTTGTGGCTGCTATGGCAGCACATAGGTATGTCTGAGAAGAAAACAAAACCAGTAGAAAATTTAAAAAAAAAAAAACAATGAATCTATCAAGTTACATGACTTGGGAACTGGATTTACTAAAAATGTGATATTTTCCTGACTTAATGATCATTTAAATGTTTACTTATTTATGAATTTATAATTTACTTGTGGCTAATTGCAGCTAATAACAACTCATTTCATATACACATTTACATGTATTCACGTATTACCAAACAATTGCATATTACATCGTGCATATTACATCGTGATTTTTAAAAATCTTAATAATATGTATTGATTACTACATCTCCTTTGTCATTTCCAACTTTAATTTGTGCCAATCTTTGCTTGTTTATTATTGCTCTCCAAGAGTC
>VMDO01040297.1:0-12023 GCA_007922755.1 Pedetes capensis | reverse complement strand
ACAAGGGAGACAGGAGAAGAATTGATGATTTTTAATTATGGTGCTGGAGATGATTATTGAATATACCATGGACTGCCAAAAGAACTAACAGGTCTGTCCTAGAAGAAGTACAACCAGAGTGCTCCTTGGAAGCAAGGATGGCTAGATTGTGTCTTACTTATTTTGGACATGTAGTCAGGAGGGACCAATCCCTGGAGAAAGACATCATGTTTGAGAGAGTGGCAGGTCAATGAAAAAAAGGAAAACCCTCCAGTAGATGGACTAACACAGTATCTGCAATAATGGGCTTAAGCATAAATAAGATTGTGTGACTGGCACAGAATCGGGGAGAGTTTCATTCTGCTGTACATAGGGTCACTATGAGTTGGACCTGACTCCATAGTACCTAAGAACACCTCCTTCCCTCTGACCCCTCCGTCTCTACCAGACAGCCTTCTGGTTCACCCTCTCATGTAGCTAGTGTTAATGACCAGTGTGCATTTTTTCATAACATTTCCCATATTACTAGTACCATGAACAAACAGAAATCTACATATGGGGTGGGGTTGTCACAATCTGTTTTTCTAAAATGGACTTATACCTATACTTCTCTAGATCCTTTTTTTTTTTTTTCCGTCCAATGCTGGGGATTGAACCCAGGGCCTTATACATGGTAGGCAAGTGCTCCACCACTGAGCTACACCCTCAGTCCCTAGACCTTGCTTAAATTTACCCAAATTAACTTATTTTTATCCACCTCCCATGAGGTGGACAGGGCTATGATCAGGCTATGATGCTATGAGTGGTATGGGATTCTATGCCTGTGGATCAGACATTACGTAAGCACCTGCATGAGTTTTGGTTGAGCCCTTGCAGATAGGAAATGCAAACCTACACCAAGATGAGGTATCTGTCCCTATGAGGACAAACCATTAGCCCTTCCAGGATGGAATGTGTCTATTGTTCTTGAATTACAACCCAGATGATGGTGGTCTCCTAGAGGAAGCCTGTCTTTCCTTCTCCCTACAGGCACCTGGCAGCTGTGCTAAGCCATTGGCCCCAGCCCAGCTTTCTAATGGCTACTTCAGCTGCAAGTCTGCCCCATCCTCTGAGGTCCTTGCCAGTGTTAAATCCCACTGCTGAGCAGGGCCCTAGAGTCAGTGAATTCTTGCTTATCCAGTTTCATGTTCTCCCTCCTTGATTAAGCTCCATCAAAAAAACTTTTCCCTAGCCTACCTCCCTGGCTCCTGCCAGGAAATGCTAGTTAGTCTTTGAAGTCCCTTTGTGGTGTAGTCTTTTTCCTCCCTTTTCAGGCCCAGCTGGGTTGTGCTGGGAGTTAACACTAGTTATCACACTGGCATTTAGGAGATGCAGTAAAGGCAACTCCTTAGAGGGACACCTGTTGCCTTGCAGAGCCGAGGCCTAGGCAGAATCATCCCACAAAGGGAAGAGCTAGCCTTTCATAGAGAAGAGTGGCTCAAAGCTCTCTGGGTTCAGAGGACTCTACAAGGCAACAATCTGGTGTCCATCCAGGTATGCTCCTCGTGTGCACAATCTCTCTCTCTCTCTCTCTCTCTCTCTCTCTCTCTCTCTCTCTCTCTCTCTCTCTCTCTCTCTCATACTGGGGGGTTGAACCCAGGGCTGTGTACATGCTAGGCAAGCAGTCGACCATAGAGCTACACCCCAGCCCCTCTTTTTTATTTTGAAGCAGGGTCTCACTATATTGTACAGGCTGCCTGTGGCCTCAAACTTGAGATCTTCCTCTCTCAGTCCAAGTGTCTGGGGTCATAGGCATGTGCCACAGTGCCCAGATTCACATCTCATATTTCAAGGTCCCAAGCTTTCCCAGCCAGAGCCCTGGCCTTAGCTGTACAAAGAACTTCAAGTATCTTCAATTTTGAGAATTTAAAGGTCTTAGGAGTTCCTGGGTTCTAACTACTAAGCCCTGCACTTGCTTCTCAGCTGAGCCCATTCTCCACTGCATAGGTAAGGGTCTTTTTGTCCCTACAAAGAGACTCCCTGTCTCTCACATTTAGCCTTTAGCTGTTTATTAATAGCCCTCAGAGTCTCATCTCTCTGCAGAGCATTAACACATCCTCTAACATCAACACCGTTGCCCATCTGTGCATTTATTCCTCCGGAATAAATTTCAAATATCTGAGTCATCAAAGATGATCCATCTACTCAGGTCACCTCTGGTCAACTTTCTAGCAAGTAATCGGGTTGCCACCTTATACTAGGGACAATCTGTGGCCTACACATTACATTGTGTGGTAGGCAGAGTAGAATAGTTCTCCCCACAATATAGTCACATTCTAATCAACAAAACCTATGGATATGCTTTCACCCTTGGCAAAAAGACTTTGCATGTGTGATTATACTAACAATGTTTGAGATGTGGAGATTATTCTAAACTAACTGGGTGGGCCCAATGTAATCACAAAAGTCCTTACTAGTGAAAAATAAAAAAGGTAAAAAGTGTGAGAGAGAGAGATTTGAAGACATTATGCTACTGGCTTTGAAGGTAAAGAAAGAGTATAAACTAAGAACTGTGGTCTGACTCTTTGTTGTTGTTAAGTGCCATCAAGTTGGGCCTGACTCATAGTTCCCCTATGAACAACAGGACAAAACATTACCCAACACTGTGCCACGTACATAATCTTTTTATGTTTGAGCCCATTGTTGGAGCTACTGTATTTCTTCTCATTTTGAGTCTTGCCACATCAGCAAATGGAGGTTCCAGGGGGTTACTCCATTCCCATCATTAAGGTTGATTCTACCTTGAGGTGGCAACTATTCCCCAGTTGTTTCTTGAATGCCATCCATCCTGGGGGGCTCATTTTCCTGCACTCTATTTGACAGTGCTTTTCTGCAATTCATAGGGTTTTCAATGCCTAATTGTTTCAGGAGTGGGCTCCCAAGTCCTTCTCCCTATCTTGGTCTGGAAGCTCAGCTGAAACCTCCACCATGCATGACCATATTGGTATCTGAAATACCAGTAACATAGCTTTCAGCATCACAGCAACATACAAGCCCCCACAGCATGACAAGCTGACAGATATGTGGACACTCTCTAGAAGCTGGAAAATGCAAGGAAATGGATTCTCCCTTGGAGCTTCCTGAAGGAACACAGCCCTGCTGACACCTTGATTTTAGCCCAGTAAGACCTATTATGGACCTCTAACTTCTAGCCGTGCCATCCTGGCATCCGATCTCATCAGATCTTAGAAGCTAATCAGGCAGGGTCTCTTAGATGAGAGACCACCTGTAATACCAGGTGCTATAGGCTTAGGAGAAGGACCTGGAAACCCAGTCCAGAAACAATCAGCCATTGAAAACCCTATGAATAGCAGAGAAGCACTAATATAGTGCTGGGGATGGCACAGTGTCAGGTAGTGTTTTGTCCTCCTATACATAGGGTTGCTATGAGTGGGACTTGACTCAATAGCACCTAACAACAACAACAACAACTTACAAAATTTTAAGATAATAAGTTTCTCTTGTTTTAAGCCACTAAGTTTATGGTAATTTGTTAGAGCAGCAAAAGGAAACTAATACATATGAGGTAAGGTCCTCCTTGCCTCCAGCAAATGATCCATCTCTCCACCCCATATTACTGCCTCTTCCTCAGATCACTTTTGGTACCAACCATATGTTTGGGTCCTCTGAGAAGCAGTTCCCAAGATGGAATTGGACTGGCAAATGATTCCTGGAGAAAGTATTTATGAAGCATAAAGTGGAAAGAAAAGCAAGTGAGGAGAGCCTTCAAATGGCAGATCTGCCACCCATGACTGGAGGGAGGGAAGGATGGATGGGACTGGAAAAGTCTAGCTCTGAGAAAGGGTCATCCAGGTCGTTCATGGTCCCAAAATACTGTTCAACCCAGAAAATGTGGCCTCAGCACAATCACAATGGCAGATGTGGAAGTATAGGAACTGGGGGCTGCCAATAAGCTAGGCATCACCCAGCCAGGTGTCTTGAAGAGAGATTTGAGAGGCCATCTCCATTGTCACTGAATGCACCCACTCTGCCCTCTCTTTGCCCAGGGTAGAAAGTCCTTAAAACAGTTTTCTTTTGAGGCAATTTTATAGTTAAGAGCCAAGTACAAATGTTCAAAATAATTGTATATAACACATTTTTTATTAGCAAATTTTTTAAATATGATATTTAAAAGATCTAGACAGTGCTAATTAACCAAAAATTCCTACAAAGGCAGAGCCTTAAGCCCCAAACTTACCATATAGCCAAGAAAATATCAGTGCACAGGTTCTCTGCAGATAGGTGGGTCACAGAGGGGAAGGTAGGGGACTGAATGACACACCCAATCCCTGATCCTCAAAATTATGATTCAGATAATTCATTCATCTTCAGACATTAAAGAGAGTTTGGGACGATGAAGGAAAACCAAGATTTCTCTTCAAATGGACAGAACTCTCTCCATGTGGGAAAAAAATGGTAGAAGAGGGAAGTAACATCCTCCTCTATCAGATAGATGGAACAAATGCCTTTTAATCTTTATAAATACTATATTTGCCACATTGCTTTCCAAAAAGATTAAAATATTTCACATACCCACTAGCAGTATTGATATCTTTTCTACCCATATAGCATTAGGTATTATCACTTTTTCTGACTTCTGCCATTCTCATGGATGTCAAGGATTTCACTTTTATTTAATTTGCCTTTGCCTAACTACTAGGAAGGACTGGGAAGTAGCTCAGTTGGTAGAGTGCAGCATTGCACTCTCAGAGAACCTCGGTGCAATCCCCAGCACCACAAAAAAATGGGTGAAGGATGTGACAATCCACTCCCAAAGCAATTCCAAAACAATCAGCCATTGAAAATCCTATGAGAAAAAAAAAAAAAAGAAAATCCTATGAGGGTTGCTATCAGTTGGATACAACTCCATGGCACCTAATGACAACAACAACAACTACTACTGGGAAGGCAGAACTTTTTTTTGTTTTTTTCAGTACTGAGGAGTTGAACCCACAGCCTCATGCATGCTTTGCAAGTGCTCTATCACTAGGCTGCACCCCCAGCCCCTATTTTTCATGTTGAGATAGGTCCTGCCTAAGGACAGGCTGCCTCCTGCCTCAAGCTCATGATTTTCCTACCTCTGCCTCCTGAGTCACTGAGTTATAGGTATGTGCCACTGCACCCAGACCCAGGGCATCTTTTCATATGCCATTTGTTCTTGCTATTGTAGGAACTGTTTATCCATAAGCCTAATTCAATTTACTACTAAGTTATTTAGGTTTCTTTTGTTAATGTTTATAGAAGGTGTGTGTACATTGTAGAAAGGAATTTCTTACCTGCTGTATACATTGCAAATATTTTTCAACCTATTTTTTTGTTCATTCTATGGTATGTTTTATCAGAAAAAGCATTCAAGTACCCAGAAAGTCAAATATATTTATCTTTTCTTTTATAGTTTCTGGGTTACCTATCTTTGTTTACATGATCTCCCTGTACCCACATTATTTTTTCTGGTATTGGGTTGTTGAATATAAGGCCTTGCACATACTTTGCAAGTGCTCTAACACTAAGCTGCACCTCCAGCCTTTTTTCACTTTTTATTTTGATACAAGGGCTTGCTAAATTATTCAGGCTGCCTCTGGCCTTGAACTTGCAATCTTCCTGCCTCTGCCTCCTGAGTCACTGGGATTATAGGCATGCACCACAGCACCCAGCATCCCTGTGCCCACATCTTAAATATGTGACCCTATGTACAACAGATGAAGCCCTACCTGATGCTGTGCCATGGCCAGGACAATTGTCAGTGCTTCTCTGCTATTCATAGGGTTTTTAATGGCTGATTGTTTCAAGAGTGGTCTCCCGGGTCCTTCTTCCAGGTCCATAGCACTCGGTATTCCCAAGCAGTCTCCCATCCAAGTACTAACAAGGCTGGATTCTGATTAGCTTCGAGATCTGACGGGATTCAACAACAGGGTAGTATGGTTGCAGGCTCATTTTAAATATAGTCTCCTAAATTTTCTTCTATGAGTTTTTGATTTTTACATTTTTACATGTAAAATTTTTACGTGAGATAAACAACTCATGAGCATAGAAAATATTTTTATTAAAATGTAGTTAAAAATAAATCTGAATATTTGAAAAAATAACCTACCTATCTGTTATCAAATATATTTGTATTTGGCCTTGAAAATCATTGTGATTTGGGTATTGCTCTGTCTTTTCTCTCTTCCATGTTTATATCGAAAACAAGACAAGAAAACTATCACTGATCTCTACACAATAAACCATGGAATGTGCACTTAGATGAGAGTGTAGTATTCAGCTAGTCTGGTCCCAGTATTTTACCATGACAGAAGCTGAGCCCTGGAGAATGGAAGTAACCTCCTAAAGGTCATATGGCAGGTTACCTATTAAGCCATGGTGCAAGGGCCAACCTCCCACCTTTTAGCACAGTGTTCCTGCCACCAGCTCATAAATCAACAAGTGGTCAGGCTCACTCCAGCACCTTGTGATTCTGAGCAATTCATCAAATTAGTAAGGCAGTGAGATGAAATTTACATCTATATATGAAAAAATGACTGTTTGAGCACCGCTGTCAGTCCTCTAGGTATTTGCTGACTTTTGATGCGCACGTGTGAAACTTTCCAAGAAGGAGATGGCAGACCTGAGCAGCCAGAGAGGCCAGCTGACCTCAGGCCCACTCCACAGCACAAGGTCCCTGGAACTTCATGGGTCCTTTGTCCAATGTGGAGTAAGAACAGCCCAGCCTGGGTGGCTCCTTTAGTGGATGGTGCCTAGGGTAGAAGGCCCTTCTGTGTTTTTTCCTCTGAGGGAATTTTATAGTTAAGGACCAAGTGGAAATGTCAAAACAATTGTAGCTAACACTTTTCTTACTGGCAAATTAAAAATGTGTAATTTCTAAAGGCTTTATTTATTTTTTTGTTTTGTTTTGTTTTGTTTTACTTAAGGTTAAGTAAAAACTAGGGCGGAGAGAAGTAGGTGTAGCCTGGAACAAAAATTCTTGACTTTTCTCCAACACGTGTCCACCTCTAACAGTCACCATAAACGGTGCATTTTGGGTAGATTTTAGCTTGCTAGAAATAATTGTATCGGCCAGGCACAGTGGTGCATGCCTATAATTCCAGCAGCTCCGGAGGCAGAGGCAGGAGGATCACAAGTTCGAGACCAGAGGCAGTCTGAGAAATTTAGCAAGACCCTGTCTCAAAAGAAAAAGAAAAAAAAAAAAAACAGGCTGGAGGCAGCAGCTCAGTGGTCTAGCACTTGTAAAGGATGCAAGTGCGAGGTCCTGGGTTCAACCCCCAATACTGCAAAGAAAAAAAGAAAAAAGAAAAGAAAGAAATAATTGCATCTGCTCTTCCCTACATCATTAATAAAACACCCTGGCTGGCAACCTATTAGGACATTTAAAAATAACATCTGATATAGGAGTTAGGCTTTTCTTTAATACACCAGCTGAGTTGTTTGACTGTGTGCATGACAGACATTCATTATTACTACTAATAATAAGGACAAAGGTGGCCAGAATTATGCTAGTTGTAAATTAATTTCATGCAACTGTAGTAATTTTAATAGTAGTAGTAGTAGTAGTAGTAGTAGTAGTAGTAGTAGTAGTACTAGAATTAACGGTAGTTAACTAAAAGAGATCTTTTTAAAGTGCTTAAGCCAGAGCCTGACACACAGAATACTCAATAAATATAAGGTAATAATACTGTTGTTGTTTTTGAAAACAACTACCAATTACCAATTCCACGTAAATCTTTCATAATCAGGATAACCTACACAACATAAGCAGAAGATCCTTGTAGCATCTCCCTCTTGTGCCCTAGTCACATGTGCTCAATTCACATTTGATATTAGCTGCAACAGAAGGTTATGTGCAAGCTCTCCCACCTCACACTCCCACTGTCCTACCTCACACGTGTGCCTTGCCATATTCTGCTCACATACTTTGGAGTCTACATACCTGGGCAGGAGGTGCACCCCCTGAAAGGGCAGGAGAGGTAGTGTTTGGGAGAAACCCTTGAGCAGCCACTGTCTTGGAGGAGAACAATTCTAGGACATATCTGTAAGCATCTCAGGTGGTCTCAGCAGAATTGCCTCCCTCACATTGCTCCAAGATTATTCTTCCTTCCCTGTCTTAATCCCTTGTTGTTAGGTGCCATCAAGTCATGTCTGACTCATAGCAACCCTCATAGGGTTTCCAATGGCTGATTATTTCATGATTGCCTTGGGAGTGGATTGCCATGCCCTTCTCTCATTTTTGTGGTCCTGGGACTCGAACTCAGGACCTCAGGGACTGAAGAGCAGCACTCTACCAACTGAGCTAAATCCCAGCACATCTTACTCCCTTAGCTGCTAGAATTTTCCTTCTAAATTAAACACCTGCACCCAACTCCTTGTCTCAGGTTCTGCTTTCCAGGGAACTTATAATAAGGCGTTCAATTCCTAAGTCTAGGCGATCCCCAAAACTATAAAGTAGAAATGCTTCTTGGATGGGTAGTCTGCAACACAAAACATCAGATTACTTTTGTTTTGCATTAAAATTTTTTGAATGGAAGAGAATACGTAATCAGGCAGAAAGTTTTTGTAAAAGAAAGTTCATAATGTCTTATTGAGGGAGCCCATAAAAAAAAGCTAAGGCAAATAATTGTGTAAAGAATTTGAAGAAGAGAGAGAGAAAGGAGACAAAACCCAATACTTTCAGCAACTTTGACCCTTGCTCTCATGCCCTGCATTGATGAGCCAAATAATCATTGGCTCTTGCTTAGATCAATAGCATTTAATGCATAACTACATGAATGCCTAATCAATACAAGCCTGAGGTTTTTTGGCTGAATAGGATCTTGGAAATTTTCCAGAGCCTATTGGATAATTTTTAAGAACCATATCATGAGTATTTGGCTACATATCCAAAGATATGGCAGTAAAAGCCATTATAGGTTAGAACATTTAAGGTCCTTAACAATTATTGTGAGCAGTATAACCAAATAGGAATATCATATAACGCCAAAGAGATCAAGTGTCCAAGAGAAAACACTGAAGTCTTTTCATGTAATTGCCTTGAGTGTATTGACCACATAAAATTTAATTTTTTAATTTATAAATGTTGGTGGGGATGGAGTAATAAGTTATTTGATATATCCATTATGCAACTATTACACCAGTTTTCCTTACACATCTATCACCTTGCATATTTTATGGATGAACAAAGAGAAAAGAAAAAAAAGTAGGGATTTTAATATGTACTGACAGGTGTATGCAACCATGGGTTATGCCCTCACTGATTTTCCCCTCCCCCCCTTTTTTTGTATAATTATATAGTTACACCCTATATTTTGTGTTTTTCCTCTCCCTTTTTACCCTTCCCCCCCCCCCGGAATTGGATTTAGCTCCCATATATGAGAACATATGATATTTCTACTTTTGAGTCTGTATTATTTCACTTAAAGTGATGTTCTCCAGCTCCATCCATTTTGCTGCAAATGACATAATTTCATTCTTCTTTACTGTTGAGTAATATTCGATTGTGTATATATACCACAATTTTCAACTAAATCCTCTGTTGATAAGCATCTTGGTTGATTCCATACCCTTGTGATTATGAAGAGTGCTGCATTAAATATAGAAGTGCAGGTCTCCCTGTGGTATTATGACTTATCCTTTCGGTATATTCCCAGAAATGGTATAGCTGGATCATATGGTAGTCCTACGTTTTCTAAGGTACCTCTGAACTGATTTAGAAAGTGGCTGAATTAATTTACATTCCCCTCAGCAGGGTAAAAGAATTCCTTTTTCTCTTTATCCTCTTCAGTATTTGTTGTTGTTTTGTTAATCTTGGCCATTCTTATTGGAGGTAGAATCTCAGTATGATTTTGATTTGCATTTCTCTAATGGCTAGGGATATTGAGCATTTTTTCATGTGTTCATTGACCATTTGTATTTCTTCTTTTGAGAACTATTTATTCAGTTCCATTACCCATTTATTTTTTGGACTGTTTACTATTTTGGTGTTTGATTTCTTAAGTTCTTTGTATATTGTAGAAATTAGTCCTCTGTCAGATGTGTAGGATGCAAAGATTTTTCTGTGAGCTCTCCCATTACTCTGGTAATTGTTTTCTTCACTATACAGAAGCTTTTTAGTTTTATGTAATCTTACTTGTTGATTCTTGGTGCAGTTTTCTGGACTACTGAAGTCTTGTTAAGAAAGTACTTGCCTATGCCTATGGGTTGGAGTGAATTCACTGTCTTCTAGTAGTTTTAAGGTTTCTGGTTTTATGTTGAGATCTCTAACCCATTTTGGGTTGACTCTGATACAGATTGAGAAAGGGTCTATTTTCATTCTTCTGCACATGGATATCCAGTTTTCCTAGTACCATTTGTTGAATAGGCTTTTTTCCAATGTATGTCTTTAGTACCTTTGTCAAAGATCCGGTGACTGTAGCTGTGTGGGTATATATTCTTTTAATCTGTT
Source organism: Pedetes capensis (assembly GCA_007922755.1). Classification (NCBI taxonomy): domain Eukaryota; kingdom Metazoa; phylum Chordata; class Mammalia; order Rodentia; family Pedetidae; genus Pedetes; species Pedetes capensis. Next base: position 1,573 of record VMDO01040297.1, on the reverse strand, counting down.
ACAATGACTTTCATTCCTATTTTTGTGCCACCACCAAGCTGTTTTTGCCACTATGGCCCTGTATTGTAGTTTGAAGTCAGGTATTGTGATACTTCCTGTGCTGTTTTTGCTGCTTAGAATTGTTTTGCTATGTGAGGACTTTTGTGCTTCCATATGAATTTTAGGATTATTTCTATTTCTATGAAGTAGGTCATTGGAATTTTGATGGGGACTGCATTGATTTTATAAATCATTTTTGGTAGTATCACAATTCTTACAGTATTAATTCTTCAATCCATGAGCAATGGATGTTCTTCCATTTTCTAGTATCTTTTGCTATTTCTTTCTTTAATGTTTTGAAGTTTGCACTGTACAAGTCTTTAGAGTCCTTAGTTAGATTAATTCCTAAATAATTTTTGGTGGGTTATTGTGAGATTGTTGTTTTGATTTTATTCACTTCCTGTTCACTGTTGGTGTATAGATATGCAACTGATTTTTGAGGGTTAATTTTGTATCCTGCTACTTTGTTGTAGGAATTAATTGGATCTGAGAGTTTTCTAGTGGAATTTACAAGGCCCTTTAAGTATAGGATCATTTCATCTGTGAATAGGGATTGAGTTCTTCCCCAATATGTATTCTTTTTATTTCTTTCTCTTGCCTGATTGCTCTAGCCAGGACTTCAATCATGATATTGAATAAAATAGGAGTGAACATCTTGTCTTGTTCCTAATCTTAAAGGGAATGTTTTTCATTGTTCCCCATTTAATATGATGTTGGCTATGGGTTTCTCATAGGTGGCCTTTATGATGTTGAGATAAGTTCCTTCTATGCACAATTTCTTCAGGACTTTTATCATGAAGGGATGTTGAACTTTGTCAAAGGCCTTCTCAGCCTCAGTTGAGATGATCATGTAATTTCTGTCTACCAATCTCTTGACATATCAAAATACATTGATTTATGTTGAACCAGCACTGCATCTGTGAAATGAAGCCCGCCTGGTTGTAATGTATGATCTTTTTTATATGTTGCTGTACTTGGTTTCTAAGAACTTTTTTGAGGATTTTTGCATCAATGTTCATTAGGAAAATTGGTCTATAGTTCTCTTTCTTTGTAATGTCCTTATGTGGTTTTGGTGTCAGGGTTATACTAGCTTCATGAAATGAAATTATTTTATGAAATAAGTTGAGGAACATAGGTATTAATTCTTCTTTAAAGGTTTGATAGACTTCAGCTGTGAACCCATCAGTATCTGGGCATCTCTTTGTTAGGATGTTTACTATTACTGTCTCTATATCATTGGTTGATATATGTCTGTTTAATTTGCTCATGTTCTCAGGATTTAGTTTTCATAAGTCATAAGTGCTGAAGAACTTATCCATTTCTTCTGTATTTTCATTTTGGGGGACTACAATTTCTCAAAGTAATCTCTGATGATCTTCTGTATTTCATTGGTATTCATTGTCATGCCCCACGTCTCATCTCTGATTTTATTAATTAGGACCTTTTCTTTCTTTTGGTGATTACAAAGGAGTAAAGAAATAGAGAAAGAAAGATAGAAAGAAAGAAAGAAAGAAAGAAAGAAAGAAAGAAAGAA
>VMDO01040296.1:0-12027 GCA_007922755.1 Pedetes capensis | reverse complement strand
AAAAAAAAAAAAAAAAAAAAAAAAAAAAAAAAAAAAAAAAAAAAAAAAAAAAAAAAAAAAAAAAAAAAAAAAAAAAAAAAAAAAAAAAAAAAAAAAAAAGGGCTGTGAGTGCAGCTCAGTGGTCCAGCAAAGCACGAGGCCCTGGGTTCAAACCCCAGTACTACAATAAAAAATAAAAAAAATAAAAAAAATAAAAAAGGAACATAGAGACCACTCAGGATCACTAACTTTAAGAGCTCAGCTAAACTTAAGGAAAAAAAAAACTGAAATAAAGTGCTCCAAAAGATTTTGACATTCTTAGTTAGCTCAAGGTCAAGAAACCCAAAGAACCTAAAAGTTCTAATCAAGACTAGGAAGTTAGTTGATTTTCTTTACCTCATGAATAGCTATGGGAGAAGAATGTGGCAGTCCACTCCTGAAAACAATCCCAAATCACCACTGAAAACCCTATGAGGGTCGCTATGAGTCAGACCAATTCCATGGCACCTAACAACATGAATAGCTACCTGTGTGCTCCTAGTATAGGCAGCTCCCCCTCTCCCCAAATAAGGACGGATCACCGGGAGGGGAGAAAAGGAAGGGGAGGTTTAGGAATTCTCTGATAAGCACAACTAAAGAAAAATTAGGTCAATTAAAGGCGAGACCAAATGCACACATGCAGGCCAGGAAAAAACAACATCAAACTAGACCAACAAACCTCCCTCTCACAGTCAACACCTCCCCCACTGCATTCCTTGTTGCCTTAGATGTATTATATCTATAAAATCTCTGGCACATGAACTGTTGAGAAACAAAAGGAAGTAACATAAAAGCCAATTTTATTCGTTAAAAGCAGATTAGTCTCTTGAGGGAGATAAAAAACCAACTGAAGCCCAACACTGATTATAACTAAATTTGTTCTACCCAAAGTTGCACATAGTAAATATCTTGAAAATCAACAAGTCAGCAAAAATTACTAGGTGTGCCTGAACAAGAACTCAGGTCTTTGACTTCATGCTTTTGTCTTCATCAGCTGGGCAAAATGCTTCTCCAAAAAGTGAACAACAAAATTCTCATCCCATGATGGGGCATGGTGGCATGGTGGCGCATATCTATAATCCCAGGACTCAGGAGCCTGAGGCAAGAGGAACAGGAGTTCAAGGTCAGCCTAGGCTACATATGAGATGCTGTCTCAAAAACAAAGAACAAAAACAAAAAACAAAAATCTTCACATGACAGGGAATGATAACTAGTGAGATAGGAGACTGACTATAAAAATGAGACTCAGATTAATAAATTGCATAATCTACTATTTACTACCTCAGTTCTTTACCTGTTAAACAAGGAATATCCATGTTGTGATGGTTAAATGATAATTTATGTGAAACACAGAGCCATACAAACAGTAGGTATCTAATAAATTCTATTTATTAGAATATTAGAAATATGTCTAAACTTTCATGTTTCCATGTCTCCCCAGCTAAGGAAGCTAAGGGTCATACCTTTTAGAGGGTAGTAAGCCTAGACTACAACTGTCAAATAGGCAGGAAGTTTAATAATAAAAAGAAATTAAGTTTTTAAAATATCCCTGAAAATGGGAGAAATTCAAGGTGTATAATGATCAATACATATCAAAAGTAACTGAACTGTACAAGTGAGGAAGTATGGAGCCTAGAGCCAGACTGCTAGGACTGAATCCCAAGGACTCAAGACTGTTTGCTGAGGGGCCTTGCGCAAGTTAAGTAACCAATTTATGCCTCAGTGTCCTCATCTATAAAACAGATGTTAACAACAGTACCTGTCTCATAAAGTTACCTTGATTCTTCAATCAATTAGCACATACAAAAGTTTACAGCACTACAAGCCCTCAAAGAATATTAGCTCTTAATTCGTTAACAAATCTCTTACCAGAATGAATGTTTACTGTTCCTTAGAAGATTCTCAGCCCATAAGGATTTGAGATGTTCTTCTGCTACTAAGTGTCCTTTAAATCTCTCTTCAGAAAGTTATAAAACATGTATTTTGAAAAATTATACTACATTAGCTGGGCGTGGTGGCACACACCTCTAATCCCAGTGACTCAAGAGACTCAGGCAGGAGGATTGCAAATTGGAAGGCAGAGGCAGCCGGTATAACTTAGCAAGACCCTGCCTCAAAATTTAAAATGGGCTGGGTGTGCAAGGCAGTAGAAGAGCACTTGCAAAGTATGTGCAAGGCCCTGGATTCAACTCCTGAGTACTGCAAAAATAAATAAATAACAATACATTTCAATATTAATTCTTTACTGGAACAACACTGAGTTTAGAGAATAGCCAAAAGTCTAAAAAAGAATCAGCCATCATCAAAAACCTTAGAATCAGCAGGAAGCACATAAACAAAGGCTTTGCCCCAAAGGAATAAGAAGCTCTGCCTTATCCCAGGGGCCTCAAGATGAGAGCTGAGAGCAAGTTGTAGTGATTGACATCTGAGACTCTTGGGAGGTTGCCTTCTGTCCAATCATTCAGCAAACTAATTCCCAGTGATATTTAGGGGCAGTGGGGTGTATGTGTGTGGGGTTGCTCCTTTGTTTCTTACATTAAGCACACAGGCATTTTTAAAAGCTTTATGTTAGACATTAAAGATTACTGGACTATAGATACTTGTGCTTATAAAAACTAATACATTGCAATTTTTTAAGGGTTGTTGTTGTTGTTAGTAAAAAATATCAGTTGTAAATACTGAGACTCTTTGGAAAGGCTTCTTCCTACCCCTCAAAATCACTATCAGCATCCACACAGGATGACCCAAAACCAGTCCCTCAAGAAGGCATCGCAATCCCAGGGCAATGCTGCTGCCCCTGGGCCTCCCTGGGAAATAATGTAATGTTGAACATCTACTGCAAAAGAGTGAGCCAGTAGGTCATGGCCCACAAAACTAAGCAGCATGCTGAACATCTAATGATGAACAAGTTATTTAGAAAAAGCACAAATTATTTAGAAAACAAAACAACTCTTCAGCAACTTTTAAAATAAGTCCTTCCAGAAAAGTAGTAAATCTCTGGTTACTACAAGAGATACACTGCAAAACATGTTAAATCTGTAAAATAATTCATTACCAAGAGTTAAATAGACACAGGGAAGAAAACAGCCTACATTATGCTAATTAATTAGGAATCTAATTAAACTCACACGTGAATTGTACAACCCAAACTCTAACTGGCAGAACAACAGTCTACTTACCTGAAACTGCAAGGTCTCAGCAGGACACTTGGCCGTCTTTGTTTGGTCAGTGTTAGAATTAGTTGCACCTTATTACTTGCTTTTGTAGACCTCAATACCCACATATATTAATAGAATGTATTTAAACATCCTCTGAAAACTAGAAGTGTCTGTGTTAAACATACAGGAATTTTTGGTTAAATCAAAATATGCTACCAAGAATTTAAATCTTCATTATTTGCAAATTAACAACAGAAAAGGTAGGTTAGGGCAAATAATTGGTTATAAATGTCTCTTCCAGAGGGAAAAAAATTTCCAGTACCATCTATGAAAATTCTTTGGAACTATATTCCAAAAGCCAGTTGTTCTTTAGGAATTTGAGGTGGAGAGTGAGGTTATTTTAATTTGTTGTATTTAAATTGTTCAGAAAATAAATGAGTTTCATTAGCCAAACACCAAATGGCTCAGGAAAAACATCATCATAATGATAAAAACAACTCAAGGCACACATCCTAAATCATTAACATGTTTTTCTCTCATTATTCTCTTATGGAATGTGAAATAAACAGTATTATTCTCTATTAAAGTGTAAGAGATAACTCATTTGTTTAAACTCACATTAAATTCCTCCAAAATGATATTCTGAAGATTATCACAGGCTTAGTTAGCCAAAATAAGTCTAGAATTTCATGACATACAGATGACAGAGAGATCTCAGTCAGTCCTTCCTAACCTGAAAACCAATGCTTGAAGAGATGTAGTGTCAAGTGTAACCTACCAAAAGTGCTAAGCTTATTTCAAATTCCTCTCAAACACCAGAGTACTCTTCTTTCCTGAATCTTTAACAAAATATCAAATTCAGATTACTTGACAAAGAGCCGCTTTAATGAAAATGATTTAAGAGTATACTTAAGAGTATAGAAAGAGTATAGAAAGAATGGGAAGGAAGGAAGGGAGGGAGGGAGGGAGGGAAAGGAGAAAGAAAAAGCTTTCCCAAATTTAACAAAACTATGATCAGAACTAAATACCAGAAGGATTATTAGTTTGAAGCAATAAGGAGCCTATGAAACTTAATGAGAAAATAAAAGTTAGAGTATTCGTGAGGTCGTGGGTTCAGTTCCCCAGTACCACCCCCACCCACCCACCCACTCATACACCAAGCCTAGAAGTTTGGTATTGTTGGTTGTTGTTAAGTGCTGTTGAGTCATGTTCAACTCACAACGACCCTATGTACAACAGGCAAAACACTATTGTGCTTCTCTGTTACTCATAGGGTTTTCAAGGGCTGATTGTTTGGGGATTGCCTTGGGAGTGGATTGCCAAGTCCTTCTCCCATATTTGAGGTTCTGGGAATCGAAGCTGGGACCTCAGAGACTGCAGAGCAGCACTCAGTACCACTACCACACAAACACAAAATACCCTCAATATAATACATATCCACTTTATAACTTTTAAAATAACTTTTCTTATTTACAATTAAGATCAAGGTAAGAACAGAAGACCCTTTCACAGCAGTAAAGAAGAAAAAGAGACAATAGCATCATAACTCAAAGTTTTTTAAAAGCAAGCAATTAGTATATATTCATTATAAAATACTATGCTGCGAAAAGATAAAGTCAAGAGTGCATTTTGCTCTTATAAAGCGATAATCCAATTTCCATATAGTCTGTGCCTATAAGCAAGTCTTTAAAAGCCAAGTAGAACACTTTCATATAGTTGCAAGAAGGGTTTGTTCATAAGGCATTACTGCAGAGAAAAATAAAAATAAATAACCCTCATCCAGTTTATAAGGTGAAACTGTTAATTCCATTGAGAAATGGTGCATTGTTAATAGTCATTGCATTTGTAACTAAAGAGATCACACAACTAAATGGGTAACAAAATAGAAGATAAGAAAATGTTTCTCTTTAATAAATGATAAGTGAATGACATAACCTCTACTAAAGAAATTACTGTATCTAAGTGTTGACCATCAGTAACAGCTTATATTAATCACAAAATAAGAGAAAAACTAAAACATTGTGTGCCTCCTAAAAGAATAAAACACCAACTATTTACCTTCTATACACTAGAGAAGTAAGAATATGCCAAACATCAGTTGTAAGCCAAGCAGCAAAACCGAACTATAAAAAACACATAAAACAAATCACCTGGTTTTATCAAACAAGTTAGTAGAGTGCTACTGTGCACACCCTGAGGCCGTGGGTTTGAGCCACAGTACCACAAAAATGGGAGAAGGACCTGGCAGCCCACTCCCAAAGCAATCAGCCACTGAAAACCCTATGAATAGCAGAGAAGCATTAATATAGTACCGGGCATGGCACAATGTTGGGGAGTGTTTTCTTCTGTTTTACATAGGGTTGCTATGAGTCAAACCCAACCTAACACCACCTAACAACAACACCAAACAAGCTAGAAGGAAAAAAGAGCAAGAAAAATTGAAGGACACTATAATTAAGAGACTTAATATGAAATTTATAAAACAACTTGGAAAAAATCTATTTGTCACAGCATCAAAAAGAATAAATAATACCCATACACTAAAAACTGGAGCAGTATATCATATTCATGCACTAGAAGACTCAAGGGCTAGGATTTAGCTCAGTGGGTAGAGCGCTACGCTGCAGTCTATGAGGACCCGAGTTCAATTCCCAGCACCGCAAAAATGGGAGAAGGGCCTGGCAATCCACTCCCAAGGTAATCCCGAAGCACTTAGCCATTGAAAACCCTATGAGGGTCACTATGAGTCGGATACCGACTCGATGGCACCTAACAACAACAACAGAAGACTCAAAGATCTCAAGATGATTCAATGGAGAAAGGACAATGTTGTCAACAGGTGGGTCTGGAAAGGTAGTTCTGTGGTAGAAACTCTGCTCAGCATGCACAGGGCACTGTGTTCAACCTCCAGTACCTCCTCCAGCAATATACACAAGAGTTTAACATATAGTACTGAAACTATATCTGTGTGAATGAAAATGAACCTCAGCCTTACCTCATATCATACATAAAAACTTAAATGTAAGAGCTAAAATTATAAAAACATCTAGAAACAGAGAATAAAAAAATTTCCAACCTTCAACTTCAACAAACTTTTTTTAGATAAGATACCAAAAAATCCACAAATAATAAAAGAAAAATCATTAAATAGGGACTATATAAAAATTAACAACATATAAAAATTTATTGGCTGGAGGTTAGCTCAGTTGGTAGACTGCTGCTCTGTGCTCTCTGAGGCCCTGAGTTCAATCCCCAGCACCGCAAAAATGGGAAAAGGACATGGCAGCCCATTTCCAAACTAATCCTGAAACAATCAGCCATTGAAAATCCTATAAAGAGGGTCGCTATGAGTCACACTTGACCCAAAGGCAACCAACAACAACAATATAAAAGTTTAAAACTTTTGTTTTTCACAGGACTGGAGATGTAACTCAGCAGTAGATTACTTGTGTAACATGCTAGGGACCCCAGGTTCTACCCCCAGCACTGGAGAGGAGAGGAGAGGAGAAGAGAGGAGAAGAGAGGAGAGGAGAGGAGAAGAGAGGAGAGGAGAGAAGAAGGCAAACAAACAAAAACACTTCCGCTCTTCAAAGACACTAAGAAAATGAAAGACAAACCACAGACTAGGAAAAAAACACTTGCAAAACATATCTAATAAAGATTTAGCCAGGCACGGTGGGGCACACCTGTAATCCCAGTGGCTTGGGAGGCGGAGGCAGGAGGACTGCAAGTTCAGGATCAGAGGCAATCTGTGTAATTTAGCAAGACCCTGTCTCAGAAAAGTAAAAAAATGGGTTAGGGGTGCAGCTCAGTGGTCCAGCACTTGCAAAGCATGCAAGTGCAAGGTCCTAGGTTCAATCCACAGTACCGCAAAAAAAAAAAAAAAAAAAAAAAAAAAAAAAAAAAAAAAAAAAAAAAAAAAAAAAAAAAAAAAAAAAAAGTAAATAAAAAAGTAAATAAAAAATAAAAAATTAAAAAATTAAAAATCTAATAAAGATTTGAATCTAAAAACTCTTAAAACTCAAACTAATTTTTTAATGGGCAAAAGATTTGAATAGGCACATTAACAAGATAATAGGGAGAATAAGCACATGAAAAGATACTCAACTTTATTAGTAATTAGGGAATTGCAAATTAAAACCACATCGAAATATCATTACACACCAACTAAAATGGCTAAAAGACTAACAGTAGCAAGCTGAACATGAATGTGGAGAAACTAAAGCCTCATACAATGCTGGTGTAAAATGATATCACTACTTTGAACAGTTTAGCAAATTTTTTTTTTTTTTTTTTTTTTTTTTTGGCTTTTTTGAGATGAGGGTCTCACTACAAAGCCCAGGGCAGCCTCAAAGTGCTGGGATTACAAGTGTGTACAACCACACCCATGCATCTGGCAATTTCTTCAAAAGTTAAACACAGATTCACCATATAACCCAGAGGTTTCTCTTTTGTGTATCTGCAAAATAGAAATGAAAACATATCCAAAGACTTTTACACAAGATTTCATAGCTATGAACTGGACACTCAAATGTCCATTAACTAGGAAATGGATAAAATATAGTATGTCTATCTATTTAATGGAATACTTCTCTACAATAGAAAGCAACAAACCACTGATACATGCAGTAACAAGGATGAATCTCAAATATTCACTGTTGGTTGGTGGTGGTATTAGGGACCATCAAGTCGGGTCTGATTCATAGTGACCCTATGTACAACAGATGAAACACTCCCTGATACTGTGCTAAGCCTGGCACTATTGTCTGCTATTTGTCGGGTTTTCAATGGCAGATTGTTTCCAGAGTGTGTTGCCAGGTCCTTCTCCCTAGTCTGCAGCACCTGGTATTCCTAGGCAGTCTCCCATCAAAGGACTAAGCAGGCCCACTCTGCTTAGCTTCCGAGATTGGTGGGATTGGATGCCCAGGTGCTATGGCTGCAGACTCATCAGTGTATGTTCTTTTGTGTTGGGCATATTTCAATGTTAGTACTCAAAAATTCATACTAAGATTGAAATATGCCCCAAGGGTGATTGTGGGAAATGTAGAAGACTATCTTATTCTTGGAAATGCAAGCTAAAATATTAGAAGTGTCATCACGTCTGCAATGAATCTTGAAAGGTTTTTTTGGGGGGGAAATAAGTATCTAATAAGTTATACACATACACACACATACATATGCATATAGACATATATGTTGCTGTTGTTAGTTGCTGTCGAGTCATGTCCGACTCATAGTGACCCTCATAGGATTTTCAATGGCTGACTGTTTTGGGATTGCCTCAGGAGTGGATTGCTGTGTCCTTTTCCCATGTTTGCAGTGCTAGGAATTGAACTCAGGACCTCAGAGACTGCAGAGCAGAGCTCTATCAACTGAGCTAAATCCCAGCCCGAGACATACATATAAAAGAAAAAGAAATCAGTGATTCCAAGTGAAAGATTAAAAATAAGAACTCTGAGCAAAAATGTAAATCAGTACAGGTATACTGGAAAGCGATGAGATGACATCTTAAAAATGGAAAGCATTTACCAAAACAAAAATGTGCATTCTCTTTGACCCAATCCCCTTGTAGGAATTTATCTTCAAGAAACTCACAAAAAAGTGCAAAGAAGGTAAAGGGTATTACAACATTGTTTGTAATCATTAAAAAACTTTTAAAACTACTCAAATTTCCACCAATAAGTGATTGGGTAAATAAGCTGTGGTAAACACTTAAAATAAAAAATGTAATATAGGGGGAAGAAATGAGCGTGGGCAGAGATAAAATTGGCTGTGCATTAGTTACTGCAGAAGCATTTGGATAATGGCTACTTAGATGTTCATTTTACTATTTCCTCCACATTTCTATGTGCTTGAAATTTTCCATAACAAAAATTTTGATAGGACCATGAAAAATTCAAGGATATAATTTTTTTAAAGTGGTCATCTACTTCCTTTCTTTCCCAAATTAATAATTCCAACATGAGGAGATTACATACTACATAAATGGATACATATAAACATTATCACCTTTAATTTTCCTTAAACCCTCAGTTCATCCATGAACAGAAGAATCTCACACTGCCAGACATCTCAAGCCCAGCACAAAGTAGGTAGCAGCTCATCCTCACTGTGTTCTCACTAGCAAAGAACTCTTCATTTCTTTTATAAGGAACCATACTGCTCTAGTTAAGGAAGGAAACAAGTATAGACATAACCATTGCCTACTTTAAACTTCTTTGGAGTTCAGCTTTTTCTTTTAAGTTCAAATATTATTTTCACCATGTGGGACAGAGATGTTCAGGATGAAATAGGGAGGAAGAACTTGGAAGCCAGTTCAGGAAATGCTGATATTAGCACTTATAAAGTACCTAATACAGGAGTGACAGGAGGGAAATACATCATTTATGTAACATTTCTACAGTTTACAAAAGACTTTTTGCTTGAATGGTCTCATTTTACCTTCAGAACAATTTTTTTTTTTTTTTTTTTTTTTTTTTTTTGGTACTGGGAGTTGGACCTGGAGCCTCGCACTTGCATGCTCTGCAAGTGCTGGACCACTGACCTGCACCCCCAGCCCACTTTTTACTTTTTGAAACAGGGTCTCGCTAAATTATGCAAATTGCCTCTGGTCTCAAACTTGCGATCCTCCTGCCTCCACCTCCTGACCCGCTGGGATTACAGTCATGTGCCACCACACCTGGCCACTCTCAGAACAATTTGTAAAGTAGAACATTTTAGACATTTCACAACTAAGGAAATGCTGCTCAGGGCATTTCCTTTTATGACTGGCATTCCATATTTCTTTTTATTACAGTTTTAAATGATGAGCATCTCTCCAAAATGAAACTTATGAATCCAATCTTAATACATACATATATGTGGTCTTTCCAATGACAATATTCTCTCTGTAAGAAGTGTACTAAATGAGGCTGGGCACAGTGGCACACACCTCAATCCCAGCGACTCGGAAGGCAGAGGCTAGAGGATCGCAAGTTCGAGATCATACAGAGCAGCCTGTGTAATTTAGCAAGACACTGCCTCAAAAAGTAAACAAAAAAAAAGGTAGGGGGCCATGAGGGTGCAGCTCAGTGGTACAGCATTTTCAAAGCATGCAAGTGTGAGGCCCTGGGTTCAACCCCCAGTACTGCCAAAAAAAAAAAAAGAAAAAGAAAAAAAAAAAGAAAAGAAAAGAAAAAAGAACTGTATTAAATGAGTCTTCCATTTGGTCATTGGAGAAACGTTCATGGAACAGTGTCATACAGCAACAACAACAAAACTGGCTTTACATGTAGTGACTTTTGACTTCAAACTTTAGTTTGTCACATATACATTTTGAGAGCATGGGAAGACTTTTTATCCTTCTTAGTCTCAACACCCTACTCCATAAAGTAGGAAAAGTACCTTTTTTACAGAATGGCTATGAAGATGAAACAAAATGGCCTACTTAAGAATGCTTTCCAGTCAGGTGCCGTGGCTCATGCCTATAATCCCAACAACTTGGCAGGCAGAGGGAGGAAGATCACAGGCTCAAGGCCAGAGGCAGCTTGTGTGACTTAGCAAGACCAGTGTCTCAAGATAAAAAATGGGGTAGGGGGTGCAGGCCAGTGGTAGACCACTCGCAAAGTATGTGTGAAGCCCTGGATTCAACCCCAAGTACCAGGAAGGAAGGAGCGAAGGAAGGCAGGCCTTCTTTGTAATCCAAAACTAGTTCTCACCTCTAAGTAACCTGTTTAAAGTTTGTGTTTGGTTAAGTTTACTTCTTAGTAAACCTAAGGAGTAAGCTTTCTAATATTAAGCAACTTTTCAGACTAAAGGGCTATTAAAGATCCTTCACTCCAATACTCTTCCTTCACAGATAAGGAAACTGAGCCCTAACAAGACTCCAGAATGCACAGGGCAAACATGCACCACTTCCTATTATGGAGAAACCAGGATCAGTTTGGGCTCCAAACACTTAGACATGTTCTCGTTTCATTTTCAGACCTATAAAGCAAGCATTTTAATAGCTTTTAAGATTAGGAGCCACTATAGAAATAAGTATGGAGGTACCTAAAAAAACTAAAAACAGAACTGCCATATGACCCAGCTATCCCACTCCTAGGTATATAACCAAAGGAATATAAGTCAATATACCATAGAGATACCTGCTCACCCATGTTTATTGTAGCATTATTCACAATAGCCAAGATATGGAATCAACTTTGGTATCCATCAACAGATGAGTGGAAAAGGAAATTGTGTCTATCTATGTTTTATTGACTACGCAAAAGCATTTGATTGTGTGGATCATAACAAATTATGGATAACACTTCGGAAAATGGGAACACCAGAACACCTAATTGTGCTCATGAGAAATCTATACATGAACCAGGAGGCAGTTGTTCAAATAGAACAAGGAAACACTGCGTGGTTTAAAGTTGAGAAAGGTGTGCGTCAGGGCTGTATACTTTCACCCTATCTCTTCAATTTATATGCTGAGCAAATAATCCGAGAAGCTGGACTTTATGAGGAAGAACGTGGCATCAAGATTGGAGGAAGACTCATTAACATCCTGCGTTATGCAGATGACACAACTCTGCTTGCTGAAAGTGAAGACGATTTAAACATTTACTGATGAAGATCAAAGATCATAGCCTTCAATATGGGTTACGACTAAACATCAACAAAACAAAATTCCTTACGACTGGGTCAGCACGCAACTTCACCAATGGAGAAAAGATTGAGGTTGTCCAAGATTTTGCTTTGCTTGGCTCTATAATCAACACCTGCGGAAGCAGCAGTCAAGAAATCAAAAGACGAATTGCTCTAGGAAAAGCTGTGGCAAAAGATCTCTTTAGAGTATTGAAAAGCAAAGATGTCACATTGAAGA
>VMDO01040295.1:0-12033 GCA_007922755.1 Pedetes capensis | reverse complement strand
AAATGGAAGGCAGTTCTCTTAATTCAAATCTCAGCTTTAATGTTTCCTAGCTATGTGGCTATGGTTAAGTTACCTAATCTCTCTTAGCCTCAGTTACTTCATCTGCAAAATGGTCACAGTGATAACGTGGAAGAATTCCTTTATATCTATGGGGCTGTGAGGGATTCCACAGTTCCTACAGTTGTTATTATAAGCCACTCCCCTAGAAAACCTGGTATCCCTTCCAGAAGGCAAGGAAGGCTCAAGATCTAAGGAGAAGTGGCACATGCTGCCTACCACCATTTAATTCTATTGCTAACTGTTCTTCCATGGCCGTGTCACCTGGTAGATATGACATTCCTTTAGGGAAATGAAAACATAAGTGATGAAAAGAAGTCTGAGTCCCAGGTCCACAGGTATGAGCTGCATAATCACAGGCAAGTCAAGGGAATGTCTTTGCTGCCAGGTGACAGACCAACAGCAGGTGTCTTTCTTATGGAAGAGGAAAGCTGCAAGGTACCTTAGAAATCAGCTGGATGTTAAAAGGGGAGACCTAGACATTTCCTGAAGTTATGTATTGCTAATAGTTTTAAGTGTTGGGATCCAGGGAAAGGGAAGTGAAGCCACCAACCTCCATGCCCACACCCTGATCCCCTCCCCACTCCTTTCTGATCTGCTTATATTTCCCATTCTTAGATAGGTATGATTGCTCATTTTTATATATCCAAATCTGTATAATTTTTTCTTCCTTTAAGTTAGATTTACCCCACACATATGAATGAGAACATGGGGCATTTCTCTTGTGGAATCTCAGCCATAATTAATGACAACCATCTTTCTCCACCATTTGAATGAGCTGTATTTCAACCTAATGATGCCTTCAGTGTGCTGAGGGGGCTAGACACCCCCCTCCTGCCACTGTGTCCTTGCTCATCAGAAAAAGTAAGAAATCCTCCAGATCCACCTTATCAGAGGTGAAATCAGGGCCACATTCACAATATTTCCCTCCCAACGACCTCTTATGCTTAAGGACCTCTTATGCTTAGTGGAAACTACATGCTATGAAGGGTTTGGCCACTTCCCATCTCTCCAGTACCCTAGACAATAGCAGTTTAAACCTGGACAAACAGGATCACGACATGTCCATGTGGTCCTAATCCCAACACCAACACAGTCCACTTAGTCCATGGCCTCTCCCAGAAGGCAAGGTCACCCAAGGGTCCTGGGAAATATCTGATTTTTCTCTCTGAATACAATTAATGTTGAGAAGTCATGCATAAAGTATCTTAATGAAATTTATAAACTGGTTAACTAGTTATATATGTTGATGGCAGATGGAGATGAATATTGAATATTCCATGAATCTTTGTCCCAGACAAAGTGCCACCAGAGTGTTCCTTGGAAGCCAGGATAGCAAGACTGCATCTTATGTATTTTGGACATGGTGTCAGGAGGGACCAATCCCTGAAGAAAGATTTCATGTTTGGGAGAGTGGTGGATCAAAGTACAAAAGGAAGACTCTCAAATAGATGGATTGACACAGTGGCTGCAACAATGGGCTTAAACATAAAAAAAAAAAATCCTGTGCTTGTCACAGTGTTGGGGAGCATTTCGTTCTATTGTACACATGGTCGTTATGAGTCAGATCTGATTCCATAGCACCTAACTACAACAACCATGGATGTGCTATTCTCAATGATAAAATTATACTCAAAAAGGAAAAAATTTGAACATCAGAATGGTAACAATGGCAACAATAATAATAATATCAACAAAATTTGGGGTAGATTGAAACACTTGGTCTCATAATCATACCCAAAAAAAAAAAAAAAACCACTTTAAGTATCTTTGGCAATTACTAGTAGGACACATCTATCATTCTGAAAACTAGTGAGGCACTTGGAAAAATCAAGCATCCCCAAAAGGAAAAACAAGGAACAGAGCTACTCAGCCCGAGAAACAGGCTGTGGGCTGCGTGGTGCAGCAAGGGGAAGGGGTGGGTGGGGCTGCACGCTGGACATTTCCATCTCTCCCACTGTTCCTGATCTTAAATTCCAGCATGCTGCAGGCAAAAAGAAAATGTCCCCTCCAACCGCCCCTCCTGAAGTTTCTATAAGTGAATCTGTAAACTAAACTGACAATAGACAGATTAACAGGGGAAAAGATACTCAGATTCATAATGGGCAGGCACAGGCGGTCTCACAAAATACCAGGACATCTGCAGGAGGGATCAGGTGACTGAGGCTTGCACAATGTCCTATGCTGCAGAGAGAAGCACAGACCTGGGGTTACCAACAGGGTCTGGGAGGGTGGGGGAAGGATCACATATTGGAAAAAGGTTGTCTCCATGTGCAAAGTTTCTCTCGAGTAATAAAAGTTGTCTAGAGAAGGAACCTGGCCTGCAGCCGTAGCCCTGTGGCCTCCCGATCCCATCAGATCTTGGAAGCTAAGCAGGGTCGGGCCTGGTTAGTACTTGGATGGGAGACCGCCTGGGAACACCAGGTGCTGTAGGCTTGGGAGAAGGACCTGGCAACCCACTCCCAAAAATCAATCCACCATTGAAAAACCCTGTGAACAGCAGACAAGCACTGACGATAGTGTTTTGCCTGTTGTACAAAGGGTCGCTATGAGTCGGACACTGACTCCACGGCACCTAACAACAACAGAGAAGGAACTATCAGGAGCACAGGTGACTCTGTGGCATTGACCTTCAGTCTCCTATGACAGGTTGGGGAACAGGTTTGGGAGGATATATCTTCAGGCAGGGACCCTGCAAGGAAACTTCAGAGAGAAAGACAGAAGAAGAAAGGACGAGAGAGAGGAGGGCCAGAGAAGGTCAGAGAAAATTTGGTTTTTCTTAAGCTCAAAGACTCAGCCTGCCAATGCACCAGACATGAGGGTATCATTTTCTGAGTCCCAGCAATGCTTTGTTCGGTCTCTGTCCTGTGGAGCTACTGATCAGAGAGATGATCAGACCGACACCAAAAAACAGATTGTGTCTCTTAGCTATGCCACAAGAGCACTATGTAACAAAAAACTGTCAGCCCTCGGGACATCCACAAGAAGGATTTATTTTGCTCATGGTCTGCCAATTGGCCAGGCAGGTCTGGTGTGACCTAGGCTTGGCAGGACTTGCCCATGCCTTTGTGTTTGGCTGAGGGCCAGCTTGGTGGCTCTGCTGACCACAGTTGTATATGTGGGACCTCAATCAGGACAACTTGGCTAGCCCGGCTTTGTTGGGTGCGTGTTGCCTTCCAGCAAGGAGCGAGATGTGTCCCGTGCTGTGGGCAGAGCTCCCAGAGTGTGGGGCGTCTCCCTGCCTCTGGACTCGCTCCGACCATGAGCAGGAATCAGCCACTGAAGACCCACTGTCTAGTGAGGGGGAGCCGAGTGCCTGAGAACCACATCACCTGGAAAGGAGGCTTATGCCTACGGCTACTCCACCCGTCCCTGGAGACAGCGCAGAGGTTTATGCCCACGGCAGCTCCTTGTTTGTTTCTCCCAGTGAAGATGCCGATTCCAAGTGCTCAGCTCAACACAGCTCCTTATTGCTTCGTCTGTTCCGGTCAGTGGGATGGACCCCAACTGCTTTGTACACCACCCTTATATCCCCTTCAGGGGCTAGGCAGGGACCAATCAGAGACTGCTACTCCATACAGGCCTTGGCCAATCAGGGGAGACATGCAAATTTGGGTTTGTAAAAAGGACCAATTGGGGGTGGTTCCTGAACGGTCCAATCAGGAGTCATTTGATGGTTTGGAAACAACCAATCAGATGTTGAGGGGTCTGAGGAGAGGAGTTGGATGCCAGTGCCATCTTTGGAAGCTCAATGCCCAGGAGTTCCCAGGTGTACGGCAAAGGTTACTGCCCAGGGAACAAGCCTCAGATCTCCAAGTGGGCCTAGATAGGCCCTGGGGCAAAGTGCCTCTCTAGACAGTGCCCGACACCAGAGAGCACAGGACAGGACAGGCCTCCAGATTCTTGGGCTGGAACTGGGCACTTTTTCCTCCCATTGGCAAAGGAAGTCACAAGGCAGCCCTGCTCCAAGGGTCTGGGGAAATGGGGTCTAGCCCTCGCTGCAGCTAGAGTGGACACACTGAGGCACGGAGAGCTGGGGCTTTCCCCCAATCTGCCACATCTCTGTGCCAGGCTTAGCAGAGAGCTGGCCCAAGCCCTTCCCCATGCTGTCTTGAGCCTGAGGGTCCTGTGTGGTCACCCTGACTCTGCCCAGGGGCCTTGGAGGCTATGTGGATGAGAACCTGAACCCAGAAAGTGAAATACAGATTCCCCATGTACCTTAGCCACTTGAGTGTGGCTCTGTGCATGCACACATCCATGCCCTCAGGCACACAGCTTCACACACGCGCACGCTGGCGCCCTCATGTGCCCTCTGTCCCCTGCCACAGGAAAGCTGGGGCCACCTGGCCCCCTTGTGGAACAGTGGCCTAGCCCAGAGGGAAGGTGGGCAGGCAGACTTTCTGAGCTCCCTGGGTGTCTCCTCTGTAGCCGGTGAAGGGGGGTGAAGCCAGCGTGGGTCCCCATCCCAGCTCTGACACTAGCTCTGGGTCCCCCGCAGCCCGCTCACCTCTCTGGGCCTCAGCATCCCCTTCTGTAGGTTGAAGGAAGGGAGCAAGATGCTCTCGTGGGTCCTTTGGGACTGGGAGGCCAGCGACACCCCCAGGCTGCTTCCTGGGGTGCCTCCACTGGGGTGGAGGCCTCTGAGCTGAGCCAGGAGGGACTGAGGAGGTCCCAGAGGTGCAACTCACAGGCAGCGATTTCCAAGCCCCACGCAAGCAGCCAGGCTTTCACGGGAAAATGTGTGAACTCAGGAGCAGTGCAGAGGCAGCGGCAGCCACAGGGCAGAGAGCGGCCGGCCCGGGCACAGCAGCAGTGACAGCCCGGTGAGTACCCGCTGCCTTCCAGGTGGGCGCCAGGTGGACCAGCCCTGGGGCACAATGGGGAGAATGGGGCTGGGAGGCACATGGGACCCGGGAGAGGGAGAGAAGGACCCTCTGGACAGGGAAACCCGGGCCCTTAGGGGCCTCCCCCTATGTGGCACTAAGAGGGCAAGAGGCTCCCGGGGCCCGCGCAGGCAGGGCTGCTACCTCCTGGCCGCTACCTCCTGGCCACTACCTCCTGGGCACCAGGTTGCCCAGCCCTGGGGCACAAGGGGGAGAATGGGGCAGGGGGGAGACATGGGACCCCAGAGAAGGACCCTCTGGGCAGGAAAACCCAGGCCCTGAGGGGCCTCTCCCTATGTGGCACTAAGAGGGCAGGAGGCCCCCGGGGGCCCCCACAGGCAGGGACCCTAGCTCCTGGCCATGGCATCAGGTTGCCCAGCCCTGGGGCACAAGGGGGAGAATGGGGCAGGAGGGAGACCTGGGACCCCAGAGAGGGAGAGAAGGGCCCTCCGGGCAGGGAAATCCAGGCCCTGAGGGGCCTCCCCCTATGTGGCACTAAGAGGGCAGGAGGCCCCCCGGGGCTCCCACAGGCAGGGACCCTAGCTCCTGGCCATGGCACCAGGTTGCCCAGCCCTGGGGCACAATGGGGAGAATGGGGCCAGGGGAGATATGGGACCCCAGAGAGGGAGAGAAGGGCCCTCCGGGCAGGGAAACCCAGGGCCTGAGGGGCCTCCTCCTATGTAGCACTAAGAGACCAGAGGCTCCCAGAGGCCCCACGGGTAGGGACCCTCGCTCCTGGCCATGGCAGCTGCACAGAGAGGGTGGGGGCAAAGGCAGGACAGCCATCTTCCTTCCTGTCCTCAATGCCAGTGGCCAGGATGACTCAGGGAGCCCCCATGGACCCCAGGGCCCCATGGAGTCTCCCCCACCAACCCGACCCAGCCTTGGGGCGGGACTCCAACCCACATGCAGGGCTCCTGCCCTGGCCCTTCTCCCAGGGAAGGAGGGTCTCACAGGGGTTCCCAGCTAGAAACGAGCTTGGGAGCGAGGAGTGCCTCGCCCTCTCACCCTCCTTTGTAGATGGGTGAACAGAGGCTCAGGGAAGGGCCAGGGTTGGCCCTGTTGCGCAGCCGTGGGCTGTGGGCAGCAGAGCAGGCGATGGCCAGGCGGTGGGCATGGGACGCAGAGGCTGCCTCCTATGTGTGCCTCTGCTGGCTTCCTTTCTGAGCCTGTGGAGTAAGCCTGCCCTGCGCTGGAGAGGCTGAGATCGGAGGCCCCCAGACAGCCTCCTGGCAACCTGATGCCACAGAACCAGGCTTAGACAGAGGCAAGATGCATACACAGCAGGGCCAGAGAGCACGGCTGCAGAAGGGGAAGAGGGTGGGGCGTCCTCAGGACCCTGGAGCACCTCACCCTGCAGCAGCACCCCAGCCACCCACTTGAATGACGGGGAAACTGAGGCCCAGGGAGGTTAAGCAGCTTGCCCAAAGTCAGCCAGCTGGGTTAGCTCACAGCATGGCAGGGCAGATTCCTACCCGTGTAACCCCACTAAGCGAAGCTGCCGGCCCCCGGATTTGCGGAGGAGCAGCCCCGTGGACGGGCTCTTGAGCATTGTATCCAAGACGCCCTCCTTTAGAGCCTCTCTGTCCAGCTGGTACCACCGCCCCAGGCAGCAGCCCCGACCTGGGAGGGAACAAAGCTGCTTCTGGCCCCAGGTGAACAGATCGAGCCCAGAGCTGCTCCTAGGACCTGTGTCAGCTGCTCAGAGGTGGCTCAGCCCAGACTCAACCCATCACCGCGCGTCCCCACGCCTCACTTGCTCATCTGCAGGATGGGCGTCCTAATGACGCTTGCCTGGTGAGGTTGCCAACAAGTGATGCCAACAAGTTTGGGAGGCCCCTCACGCCAGGCACAGCGCCAGGGCCTGGGCGGCCATTGTCCTCTTTTCAAACTCACAGAAGTCAAGGCAGGATGACCCTGGGGCAAGCCCATGGCTTCTTTGGCAGCTTTCAGGCCAAACAGTCATAACCTAGCGATTAGCTTAGCGTGGCCCGTCCTGTGCCAAGTCATAAATTGATCGGGGGCTTGTGCTCAGCCCAGGCACTGCCAGGAAGAAGGGTATTTGATGGCTTCCCCCCTTCTCCCCAGCTGCCCTCTCTGAGGCTATGAGAAGGCAGGACAGAGAGGACCCAGGGGAAGTGCATCTGCCCAGTGCTGTCGTGAGCTGTCACCCTCTCTAAGGCCCACACTTTTCCGTGAGGAGTTTCATGGGTTCTACAGAGATATTGGGCTGGAACGTAGCTCAGTGATAGAGTGCTTACGTAGCATGTGCTAGACCCTGGATTCAAGCCCTTCACCACCAAATAACAATAATAATCATTGTTATTACTATGCCTGCAGCCTTCCCACTGTGGCATCCGATCCCATCAGATCTCGGAAGCTAAGCAGGGTCAGGCCTGGTTAGTACTTGGATGGGAGACCACCTGGGAACACCAGGTGCTGTAGGCTTAAGAAATGGACCTGACAACCCACTCCCACAAAACAATCAGCCATTGAAAACCCTATGAATAACAGAGAAGCGCTGACAATAGTGTTTTGCCTGTATGTGGGATCACTATGAGTCGGACACCGATGGTGTGGCACCTAACAACAACAACAGAGATATCTCTCATCACTGAGAGTGTCTCCTGTGTGCTTCCCCCCAAAGAGGCCTCACTCAGTTCAGGAACCGGGCAAGTCCAATATGCAGGGCCTACTTACAAATTGTCCCCAGCCAACTACTTAAAGCCACTTCTCTGTCCTGTCTTAAATTGTGTAAGGGTTTGTCCCTCTCTTCCCCGCACAGCGCTTGATCCTTTGCCAAAATGCACTCTCAACCCCCACACCCAACCCTACTGGATGGTGTAAAAGTCACCCAACAAGCCAGGAGTGGTGGCGCATACCTATAATCCCAGATACTGGGAAGGCAGAGGCAGGAGGATCACAGGTTTGAGACCAGAGGCACCGTGCATTACTTAGCAAGACCCTGTCTCAATTTTAAAATGCAAACAGAAGGTAGGGGTACAGCCCAGTGGTAGAGCACCTGCAAAGTCAGCTGCGACTTCAGCTGTACCCTCTGACAAACACATCAGCCTTCAAGGCCCCCGACCTGTCCGTCTTCACCATGCTGCTACTTGGACCCTCCGTTTAGGGGTCTGCAAATGCCCCAAGGTCTGTGTGAGAGCACTTTATAAACTGTAAAGGGCTGTGCCGAACGGGGTCATTGCTACCACTGCTCCTTCGTGGGTCGGGAATGTGCCTGTTGATGTCGGAGTCTGCATTTCCGCTGCAGGCAGCTGTTCCCTGGGTGGGTGCCGTGGGAACCCCTGGGACTGGGTTCCACCTGCCTGTCCCCGCCAGGCGTGCCTGAGTGCTGGAGGCAAGCCAGCTGATTGATTAGTCAGGAGGGACCTCTCTTTCTGGGTGTCACAGAGCCAGGGCCCTGGGCCAGGTGGCCTCTGGAAGGCGGCAGATGCGTTCGTCGCTGGCCTCTGGCTGCAGCAGGGCAGGGAGAGCGAGGAGTTTCTGAGTCTCCTGACTGTGTGACACTTGAGTGTTCGTGACTGCCACTCACCCTGCCTGTGGCCCAGGGCCTATTTTAGTAGGTGTTCCTCTTCTCCCCAGGATCACAAGGTCCCTGCTTTATCCAATTTCTCACCACCCGCCTGGGAGAGCAGTTGTTAATTATGCAAATGCCTCCCTCTGCACTGCTCAGGCCTCATGGGATCTGAGAGTCCTGCCCACCACAGAGAGTGTCCACCAGCATGCCCGCCAACCGCTCCCCCACCCCCAGGGCCTCGGACACGATTTCCACCGGCCCCTGGGGAAATGACAACAGTGTGGGCAGGGGAGCGAGGTTTCCACCAAGTGAAGTCTGTTCTATTTAAAGATTTTGCCCCTCTGTGTGAAGATGATGCCCTCCCTGCCTCCCTGGTGTCAAAACACCCTTTCTAGGTGTAGGTGAGAACAGAGATTTTTGATGTGAACTTGCTTGAGAAAGGGCAGAGTCGGCAGGCTCTGTTTTTAATTTGACGATCTATAAATGCAAAGCATTTTAGAACTACTGCTCCAAGGAGTGAAGTAAGAGAATGGGTCCCCTCACTCCCACAAAGCCAGGATTCAAATCCAGGAGTGTATAAATTCCCCAAAGTCAATACAATTCCTAATGGGAAGCAGGAGTCTGGGATTCATCCCAGCCCTGCTGCAGAGGTGCTGTGTGACTGTGAGGGAGGCACTCAACCTCTCTGAACCTCTGTCTCTCATCTCTAAAGGACCACTGATAATCTATGTCTGCCCCTCTCTCACTCTAGCTTCTCCATGTTTCTGCCCTCTGTCTCTCTCATCCCATGAGTTCTTAAAATAGGCAATCCTTAGTGGTGTCCCCAAAACCTTCCTTGTTCTTGTTGTTGTTGTTGTTGTTGTTGTTGTTATTAGGTGCCATCAAGTGAGGTACAACTCATAGCGACCCTATGTACAACAGAATGAAACACTCTGTGACTCTGTGCCATGCCCATAACCTTTTTTATATTTAAGCCCATTGTTGCAGCCACTGTGTCAATCCATCCAGTTGAGGGTGATCCTTTTTTTCATTGACCTGTCACTCTCCCAAACATGATGTCCTTCTCCAGGGATTGGTCCCTCCTGTCTACATGGCCAAAATACATAAGACACTGTCTAGCCATCCTCACTTCTAAGGAGCAATCTGGTTGCACTTATTCAAGAATGGATCTGTTGATTCTTTTTGCAGTCTGTGGAGCAGTGGGGGAAAAGGCCAATGGTTGGGGAGGGAGGAAGAGATGGGCTGAGAGAGAGAGAAAAGAAGTATAGAGTAACAGGCGTGAGGAGAACAAATGTGAGGATCCTGGTGGAGTTCCATGGCCTCCTTGAAGATGACCCTGAGGTCCACAGTCTGGGATTCTTCTCCCTCCTGTGTCCTCTCCTTCCTAGCAGAGATTCCTTCTACCTTGGGAGACTCTGAGGAAAGGATGTCCAGCCTTAATTCTTCTTTGTGCTCTCAGCCCTTAAGCTTGTTATTCATAGTAAACCTCAATAATTATTTCTTGAAACGGGCACCATGGCCCGTAATCCCAGAGACTGAGGAGACTGAGGCAGGAGGATCATGAGTTCAAGGCCAGAGGCAGCCTGCACAACTTAATGAGACCCGGTCTCAAAATAAAAAATAAAATTGGGGGGGGGGGGTGTGCAGTTCAGTGGTGGAGCACTTGCCTGGCATGCATGAAGCCCTGGGTTTAACTCCCAAGGACTACAAAAAATAAAATAATTCATTGACTGAATTACAAATGTCTCTTGCTCCTCCTCCTAGACTTTAGGCTCCTTGAGGGCATAGACTTGTGTCTCACCCGTTCATTTTTGAAGAATGTAACAGTCAGGAGAAACTAGGTTCTGCTTCTGTAACAAACATCTTAGTGGCTCATGACAACAAATATTGGTCTCTTCCTCGTGTTCACATCCCCTGGAGGCTCTGCTTACTCGGGGACCCTGGCAGATAGAGTGGTCTCTGTTGGGAACATTGTTAAGCATGTAACAAAGGGCACTAAGTGCTCCACTCAGAAGCTCTCAGTTTATTTCCACTCTCAGATTTAACCAAACAGGTCACATAGCCACACCAAAACTTTCTGGCACCTAGAATGTAGTAACTGGAACAATGAGCAAATAACAGTGTGGCTGCCACTGGAGGCAGCAATGGGTTATAAACACAGGCTTTGGACTTGAATCCTTGCCCTGCTATCTATTAGTCAAGTCACCTCGAGCATGCCCCTTCACTGCTCTGAGGCTTGGTTACCATAGCTGTAAGACAAACTGTTAGGATTCTGAAAAGATCATCATGCAGATGAGAAACGGTATAGTAAAAGTGCCTAGGAAAGAGTAAGTCCTCAAAATAGGCTTTGTGCAAGTTCTTGCTAACCTGGCACCAGCACTGAAGTGGGGTGGCTCTCAGTCAGTGAATTAGTTCAGAAAGTTCCAAAGTGAATGGTGAAAGAGGATCACCAGCAAGGGTCCTTTGAAACCAACATAGCCACAGCACTTTGCCAATTCCTAAGGACAGTCTCACCCCTTTCTACACTTGATCCTCACTTAAAATGCTGAGGCAGGATGAGCAGCTGTGTTAGTCAGCTTCCCATTGCTATAACAAAATGCCTGAGACGATCAACTTATTAAGAGAGCAGGTTAGTTCTGCCTCAGTTTGGGAGGTTTCGGTCCATGCTCAGTTGACCCTGTTGTTCCCAGCCTGTGGCGAGGCAGCACATCCTGGCAGAAGCAAAACCAATCACCTTGCGGCAGGAAACAAAGAGGAAGAGGAAGGAGCCAGGATCCCACAGGCCCCTTCAAGGGCACGCCCCGCTATGGCCCCACCACTGAAAGATTCCACTACCTCCCAACAGCACCACTGTGGGGATCAAACCTTTATTTAATATAGGGGCCTCTGGAGGACACTCAAGATCCAAACTACAGCAGCAGCCACCATTAGCCTTATTTTATAGAAATTTTAAATAGCTCAGAACAGTTTCACATCTTCCCCAAAACCACAGCTAGCAATCCATGAAAACAGCATTGGAAGCAGCAGGCAAGTTTCCCCGAGCAGTTGCTATGTGCCAGGCAGTGTTCTAAGAACAGAGTCGGTAAACTTCAGCGCATTGTTGGACCAAGCTCCCCAACTGTTTTTAATTAAAGCATTCCAGAAATACGGCCTCGCACACGTGGATGCGTGCCGTCTGTGTCTGCTTTGCGGTGCAATAGTTGTTGTTGTTAGGTGCCGTCAAGTCGAGCCTGACTCATAGTGACCCTACGTACAGCAGATTGAAACACTTCCAGATTCTGTGCCAGGCACATGGTCTTATTTATGTTTAAACCCGTTGTTGCAGACACTGTGTCAATCCATCTGGTGGAGGGTTTTCCTCTTTTGCATTGACCTGCCACTCTTCCAAACATGATGTCTTTCTCCAGCCATTGATCTCTCCTGACTACATGTCCAAAATACGTAAGATGCAGTCTGGCCATTCTTGCTTCCAAGGAGCACTCTGGTTGCACTTCTTCTAGGACAGATCTGTTGGTTCTTTTGGCAGTCCATGGTATATTCAATAGACGTCTCCAG
>VMDO01040294.1:0-12034 GCA_007922755.1 Pedetes capensis | reverse complement strand
CATATACATATGTGTATATATGTATACATGTATATATATGTATACATATGTATACATGTATGCATATGTACACATATATGTATATGTACACATATATATACATATATACATATGTATATGTATATGTATATACATATATGTATATATGTATATACACATATATATGTATATATGTATGTATATATGTATATATATGTATATATATATATATCCCTATCTAAAATACAATATCTTTTCTCCCACTAAAAATACTCTGATTGTATTGTTTTATTTTTGTGGGGATGGGCTTGAACCCACAGTCTCACTCCTGCTAAGCAATGCTTTACCACTGAAATACACCCCCAGCCCATGACGAAAATCTTGACGGAAGCAAGCTCTTAGGCTCTAAGGAAGCCAAGGACTCCAACAACACTTAATGTATTGGGAAAGACTTCAGGGAGAAGATCCCCAGGGCAAGCAGCCAGCCAGAGGCACTCTGACATTCACTGCATTAAGGTCAACACTTAATTATAAAATAACAGGGCAGGGTGTGGACAGTTTGGTTTGAAAGTGGATTCTTAACCCCACATCAATTTTTCCTATAGAAATTGAGTCCTAGGGGGTGGCATTCTGCTGGGAAAGCAGGGTGTGTGGCTGGCCAACCCCTCAGGAAGGAAGGACAGATCTCAGAGGGAATGTGATTTCTCAGGATGTTCCTTAACCTAATTAAATTTATGACTGCAAAATTGTTTTGTGGTAAATTAAAATCTTGGGTTGTATACAATATTATAATGCATAATAACTCAGTAGAAAAGCTTGCCTCTGGAAGGTACTATGTGCCTGGCACCATGTAAGAGTCATAGATATTTCAATAGTTGCAAAACAACAACTTCCCGCCCTTTCCCAGCACCTAACATCAATGTGCCTGCAGCCGTACTACTGTGGCATTTGATCCTGTCAGATCTCGGAACTAAGCAGGGTCAGGCTTGGTTAGTACTTGGATTGGAGACCACCTGGGAACACCAGGTGCTGTAGGCTTGGGAGAAGGACCCAGCAACCCACTCCCCCAAAAAACCAATCAGCCATTAAAAACCCTATAAATAGCAGAGAAGCATGACAATAGTGGTTTTGTCTATTGTACACAGAGGGTCACCATGAGTTGGTCACTGACTTGATGGCACCTAACAACAATACCATCAATGTACCAATTCTGCAGGTAAATATTCAATAACTACAGAAAGAGTGGATGAGTTAATCTAATTGCACATGACCTAGAAGAGTTACTTAAACTCTCTTTGCATCTATTACTTCATGTGACAAAATGGGAATGATAATGATGATGCATACTATCAAAGTTTTAGGGAATATGAAATGAATTGATACAGGAAAGTATTCAATAAATGTTAGCCTTTATTATTAATTAGTTGGAATATAAAAGGTGCATATGTAAAACCAAAACCAAATACTTACAATAAAATAATAAGTTGCCCATCATAGTTAAGTAAGAAAATAGTAATGTATGTTAAAATAGGGTTTCTGGGTTGGGGGTACTAGATAAAGCATAAAGACAGAATTCAGCAGGAAAATCATCAGTATGGGCTGGAGTCTGGCCTTGGATGGAGACTGGAAGGCCAAGTTGGAAGTGGCTGGGCAGATGGAGAGTATGACAAGATGGCAAGTTGTCAGTGATTGAAACTTCATCATCAGTTCACTATACACATGAATATTTCAGAATTCAAATCAAATGTAAAGGTATTATAGAAATCTACATATAGAGTATTCAAAACGCAGTTCTGAATAAATTAAAATTTGGGGAAGACTATCATCCTTGTATTATTGGATATCTATCTACCTAATTATGGTGACATCTTTAGAATGAATAGCATGTCACAGATCACATCTTCCACAACAATTTTGAAATAAGGAACATATGATCTCCTACTAACTTAGCAAATGGATTTGCATCCTAAAATTTGTTCAGATATTACCAAGTATAATCATGTCTACTAAAATATAAGCAAGATAAACTGCAATTTATTAATTATCTCATGTGTTATATTGTGAGATAATTGCATACTCAGCAAGTTGATTAGCCATGAGGGTCTTAACATTGAAACAGAAAACAGAACACATGAAATAGACAAGGGACTATGGAAAGATGATTATAATACCTTAAGCATTACCATGCGCTGGAGGTTAGCTCAATTGGTAGAGCACCTGCTCTTCATTCTCTGAGGATTTGGGTTTATTCCCCAGCACTGCAAAAACAGGAGAAGGACATGGCAATCCACTCCCAAAGCAATCCCGAGATAATAAGCCAATGAAAACCCCATGAGGGTCACTATGAATTGGACCCGACTCTATGGCATCTAACAACAACAACAAGGTTTACCTTGAATAAGAAAAAGACCTAAAGTACTAACATGAAAAACAAGTATCATAACAGCCTATTACATATGTAGTTATTCTACACTTACCAGTTGGTGCCTGTGTTACATGATTAAGGTCCAAAGTAAAAGGGAAATAAGCATATATTCAACCTGGCGTCTCATCTATATATTACATGATTAAGTGGGTGTTGTCTTTGTAGCATGGAAACGAAATGTACAAAGAGTACTCAGGGCTCCAGTATCTCCTGGAAGCAAAATGACTAAATTATTTATTAGTGTAATAACTACACCATCTGTATCATGTGCAACTAGAAACTCATTCTGCTGCTTCCTGCAAAAGCAGACATCCTAATCGTCCTGGGACTAAAGTCTGTTAACTCTGGACTCCAAATACCTTGAAACCATGGTAAGAGTTAAGCTTCCCTGAATCATTCACACATGTTCTTCCTCCTCATACAGACAGATGTATAGGCACCATTTAGTCAAGCCCCACTCACCAGGTCCTCCTCAGGGCCATCCACATGCACAAAGAGACACATGAATACACTGGGTATATGTACCACTGCACACATGCCCATACCCACACACACATACATATCTCAAAGCCCTTTCTTAGTCTGGTGCATGCAAACATAACTGCAAGTGTTGCCTGTCCCCTCATCCATAACTTATACAAGAGATAGAGGAATTCCAGATTTGTTACAAAAGGTTGGGGCTTTCTCAAAAGCCTGAAACAACTCATCTGTGCCTCTTCTGTCCAGAGTAGACACTGGAATTGCTGTTTCAGGCTACCACAGAACATCTCTCAGCATTAAAATAGGGATGATCCTCTGGGCTGAAATGAAATGTTCCAACTGCCTGTGTATGTATTCCATGCTTTCCAAGCCATGGGCCATTTCTATTTTACAATGAAAAATCCAAGCAAATACTTATTGAATGCCACTATATCTCAGTGCTATATTTGCTCTGGACTATCCACGAACAATTAAAGTAGTAAACGTGCATGCAGCTGGCTGAGGAAAACAGCCATTAAGTAGGCAGTTACAGGGGCAATGAGGACCCCACTTGGGAGGCCCCCCAGAACATATTGCAGGGACCAAAGAGGGCTTTCCTGTAGATGTGATAGGATGAGACCTGCTTAGCTGGGAGAAAGGACATGAGCAGGGAAAATTGTTGTTGCTGTTGTGATTGGTGCTGTGGAGTCTCGTCTGGCTCATAGCAACCTTCATAGGGTTTTTGATGGTTGATTGTTTTGGATTATTTTGGGAGTGGGCTTCCTGGTCCTTCTCCCATTTTTTGTGGTGCTGGGGATTGAATCCAGAGACTCAGAGAGTGCAGAGGGGCACTCTAACAACTGAGCTAAACCCCAGCCCCACCCAACACATAGTCACACCTTTATATGCAGTACATTTATAGGCTTCATATTTGAGTATTCATGTATGCTCTATTCTCTGTTAAGATGCTGACTGATAGCTACAGAGCTGAATAGTATTTACAACAGATAATCTTAAAACTTTCAAAAGGTCAGTTTATTTAACTCCTTTGCACACCAAGAGTGGACATAATTCAGGCCAACAAGATGCAGCCAAATGTTTCAGAGGGTATAGGAAGCTTCTAGAAATGTTCATTAAAAGCGAACAATTTCAGGCTATGGGTGGTGATGTACTACTATAATCCCAGCAATTTGGGAGGCTAAGGCAGGAGGATCAGGAGTTTCAGGCCAGTCTAGGCAACATAGTGAAATGCTTTCTTAAAAAAAGAGGGGAAGGAGTAGACAATCTCAGCTGGTTTGCCTCTCTGCTTCTTTAGCCTTTTATCTTCTTCCTTCTAGGACAGCATACACAATATCCACATTTTGGCAGGAGAATGAAATCTTGACTATAAAGATGGAGGAGCAGAAAGCTTAGAAGTCTGGGACTCTTAAATCACTGAAGTGGTCATGGTGCAGCCCTAGAATTCCAATTCCCAATTTATTTATTACATAATAAAAAACAAATCCATATCTGGATGAGTCACTGTAGTTAGGTTTTGTCATATGCAGACAACGCAACCCTGACTGATAGGATTTTTCTCCAAATCTGCTTGCTTTATGCTGGCTGTTTATATAACCATCCTGACTTTTCTCTGCTCCAATGCCTCAAGTTTGGAATTGCATCTCTTGGCTTCTCTAGCTTTTGGTAAGACTTATTTCCTGCTCCCTATTTCTACGTCCTGGGTCTTATGCCTTTACCGAGTGCCTACCAAGATACTAGACCACTTTTCTTCATTGTAGGAAATTTTTGGCAGAACTACATGGTGCTCAGCCCTCTGATGCAACTCTGAAAGTCTAAACTCTGGTGATAAAGTGGAACATTGCAAGTTAACATAGTAGGGCACTCATTCGAGTTGGATTCAGAGGAGGTGGGTTTATTTCTCTGTTACTTTCTGTTTCAGAGCAGCAGCAAGTTTAGTCACCTCTGTTAGACTTAAGTCTGATCACTTAAAGAATTGATAAATTGGCTGTCCCTAGGCCATAGAGTTGTTATGAGATTCAAAAGCAAATAAAGGGTTTTTCGGCTCTGAAGAAACAACTCTATCGCCTGCATAATAATGTAGATATTATTATTACTGGAATCTTGGAGAAACAGAGCTAGAACATTGGGCAAAAGCCAGGAGACCTGGGTGATTATGTGCCCAGAGAAGTCACTTACCCTTTTGGTCCTTCAGAGTTTTTAGCAGCTAAATAGTGATATTATTAATATTGTCTGTCTCATAAGGTAGTCACCTTATGGACACTCGATTTTCTTTTTCTTATAGTTGAAGTCTTAGCTAGTGATGTCTTAAGGAATGAGAGGGGACCAAAATAAATTAGTTCAGAAACTACCTGATGATTACAGAATAAGAGGATCTGGATATGCCTTGCAGTGTAGCTTATTTCCTCCTCTAGAGATGGAAAAAATAAAAAGAGGCATCTGGCAGATATTTTCTCTTGTTGGAATCTGGCTCTCTCCATTTCATTTGGTATTTCCTCTACCCAACTAAAGTCACAGGTAATTAACCTCCATCTACTAAGTGACTGAGGTCTTCTGCACCATTCCATCAAGAATTAATTTCAGAAATGAATCTCCATCTAACTTTTCCTGCAAATGGGAGGGATGTCATGCAAGCTGCCTACCAGGAGGACTTGGTAAAAGGGGGAATCTCTCTCCCTTATCTCTCTGTCTCTGTCTCTCTCTCCCAGACACACACACACACACACACACACACACACACACACACACACACGCACGCAAAAAAAAAAAAAAAGAAAGAAAACAGACACAGGATGTTTATAGCACCAGGGGCTGGTTAACATGAAGGACAGGGGTGGACCTGGATGCTCTGGAGCTGGACTTCCTGGGTTTGAATCCCATCTCTGACATTTCTGATTGTATGACCTTGGGCAATTTATTTAACCTTCAGGGGCTTCAATTTTTCTTTGAAAAAATATGAATGGTAAGCGTATCTCTCTCTCATAATATTTGGTTTAAAGACCATATTATAGACAAAATGCTTTGAGGAGTACTTGGTCCATGAGAGGACGACATGGAGTTTTTCTATCTTTTCTATCAGGTGGTACAAACTCCGATGCCTCTGGGAGCCACATGGGTAAGGGCAGGTGAGGTGGACCCTTCGGAGGGTGCAGTAGCTGGATCCTACAAGCCTTGTCCAGGGCAGACAGCAGCTACTCAGCAGTGCTGCATTGTTATTGAGGTGCAGAATGTGGGCCAAGTGCTTCAGAGGGTTCAGTTATTTGAGAAAATCTAGAAATTGGAATTTGATTAGGAATTTTAAATATTGGCAAAAAATTTTAAAACTTTTAACACTGTACGCATGCCAAATAAAACATGGCTGAGGGATGAATTCATCCAGTAGGCTTCTGAAAGGTTAAAAAACTCACATTCAAGAAGCCTATAGCAGATAGGCATCTATCACTCTACCTGGTGATTTCATGTACTGATTTGCACACGTTGAGTCCTTAACTTTGGAGAGGTCTGCTTGAGCCAGGGCTGCACTTAGATTGCAAGCAGAACAAACTATTAGGGGAAAGGGGAAAGTGAACACCTACTTTGTGCCAGCACTTGACAGATATGAGCTTACTACCTTCTCTCAGTGTTGTGATATGAGGGTGTGGCCATCTGGGTTTCATGAGTGAGAGCACTGAGATTCAGAGACAATAAGCAATTTGCCCAAGTATATACAGCCACAGTCTAGGGTTTAGCTCAGTTTGTAGAGCACTGCTCTGCATCCTCTGAGGACCTGGGTTCGACCTCCAGCACTGCAATAAACATAAGAAGGATGTGGCTATCAATTCCCCAAGCAATCCCAGAACATTCAGCCAATGAAAACCCTAGGAGGGTTGCTATGAGTCAGATCCAACTCAACATCCCCTAACAATAACAAACATATGGCCACAGTTAGCAGAGCAGTTTCACATTCAGATCTGCCTGACACCAAAACTCATATTCTCTTTGTTGTTTTTATTCAGGGTCTCTCTATGTAGCTCAGGCTGGTCTTGAACTATGATGGTCCTGCCTCAGTCTCCTGAGTGCTGGGATTACAGTGTTGCTCTTTTTGTTTTAATGACTAATTATACTTGCATATATTTAGAGATAAAAAAGTGATGTTATGAAGTAAATCAAGCTGATTACCATATGCATCTCCTCAAATATTTAACATGTTTATCATTAAAACACTGAAATTTACCCTCCTAGTGAAATTTAAATGTATAGTATTCACTGGTTAGCTAACATTATTATAGAAGTCCCATATGATCCAGCAATCCCACTTCTGGACATTTATCTGAAAGATGTGAAATCTGTTTGTTGAACACAGATGTCTGTTCTCCCATGTTCACTGAAGCATTATTCATAATTGCTATGTTATGGAATCAACTCATGTGTCCACCAAGGTATGAATGGATAAAGAAAATATGATATATCCATACCATGGAATACTATTCAGCCTTTGAAGAGTAAGAAGTTCTATCTTTTTCAACAACATAGATGCAATTGGAGAACATCATAAGTGAGGTAAACCAGACTCCAAAAGTTAAATATTGCATTCTCTCACTAACAGTGTAAATTCTAAAACAATTGAACTCTTGAATTCACAAATACAGAGAGAAGAAAGGTAGTTACCAGGGGCTGCAGATAGTGGAAATTGAGAGGTGATTCTCAAAGGACACAAAGTATCAGATAGAAAATATAAGTTTAATTTCTTTTTCTTTTTCTTTTTCTTTCTTTTTTTTTTTGAGATGCCCATATTCTCAATGAATTCTTAAAACTACTTGTTGATTTGCTGTTGTTGTTGTTGTTGTTGTTAAGTGCCATCGAGTTAGGTCTGGCGACCCTATGTACAACAGGATGAAGCACTCCCCAACACTGCCATGCCTGGCACTGTGTTAGTGCTTCTCTGCTATTCATAGGGTTTTTGATGGCTGATTGTTTTGAGATTGTTTTGGGACTGGGCTGCCAAGACCTTGTCCCATTTTTTTGTGGTGCTGAGGATCACCAGGGCCTGAGAGTGTGCAGAGCAGCATTCAACCAGCTGAGCTAAACCCCATCCCCACCAAAAAAATCAAGATAATACTTTCCACTGATATAAGAGAAAAATTCCAAAGTCTCTGTAGGGGGTAGGTAACCCAATAGTAGATTATTTCTCACTCATGTGAGCCCCAAAACTACACATGTGATCTGGGAACCTCATTTCCTCAGTCACTCAGGGACCTGGAGCCTTCCATCTTCCAGGTTGGCCACCATGTATAGGAGGCTTCCCAGGAGGAGGGTGTGGGGAAAGAGCAGGGAGCATGTTCCCCAAAGGCCTCTGTGGGTGGGGCATGGTGTGCCACACATATGCCATGTCCTCAGCCCAGTCACATGACCACACAGGACAAAGGAAGATGCTGAGAAATGTTATCTACCTGTGGCCCTGAGGAGAGAGGAAACAGGTTTGGTAAACATCTAGAAGTCACTACCACAGAGGTTTGCCTGTCCATATTCCTATCTGGGAGGCAATGATATGTTTTAACCATCTATATCCAGTGCATGCTTCCATAGGGAGTCACTGACATTGCATGATAAAATTTTCAGCCTATTCTGTCCATCAGATGATGAGGAAGTTTCAAAAAATGTCTTTTTTCTCAAGACTATGTTCAGCTTCTTCTGCATTTACATGTTACAGAGGCCAATTCTTCCTGATAGTTTATAACCTTAAAAAAGTTACCATGTGGACATTCCTTTAAATCCCATAATCCATCATCAACAATAGTATTAAGTGTTAACTCCCACTCTTAAATTGAATTTTAGCGCAGTCCATTAACAGTTCACTGGAGAGAAATGACAAATAATTTCATGGCTCAAGAGCAGCACACAGATGAGTTCAGCAAAAAGAGGGTATGGTATCAGTAGGGGGTGAACAAAAGACATAGGCTTCAAATTAAGAGCATTTGCTTCCCATTTTTGTAATTGCATAATTTAGTGTCACTGAGGGTCATTACTCCATCCCTTCAGATGAGCGTTTATGATGCCCTGGAGTAAGTGGGTGTCTTCTTGTTATTTTGTTTTGTTTTATTTTTGGTTGTCCCTATTTGTTTTGAGAACAAGAACCCCTTGGAACTTTGGAAGCTGAAATTATTTGCTTTAAGATATGAACTAATCTCTCATTCTCATTTAAAAGTAAGATGCTCCATGGTACCTAATTTTGAGATTTTTCTTTCCTTTTAAACTCCTCAAAGAATAATAGCCCATTAGCTTCATTTGTTGGAAAGATGTGTATACACATCCATGATTTGGCTTCCTCAAATAATGTCTCTTTTACTGCATGAAACATCCCCCAGGACATGGTCTGCACTCAGCACAGCTGCCACTGCATTAGCCACAGTAGGAAAGGAGGGCAGAATGACTGTCTTATGTAACCCCCATCCAGGGATCTCTGCAGAAAGAAGGAGCTGGCATCGCCAAGATTCATCCCTTGTCTGTAGGAATGAACCCATCTCCAAACTTCAGGGACACTCACTCCCAACTTATTCCTTGGCCTCCAAATAATTGAGCCACCACATATGAAAAAAAACCCAAGATGCAGGAAAAGCTAATGGCTTCATTTGTACATCAGTAGAAAAAGAAAGAGACTTTGGGTCTTGCTGTTCCTGTGAATCTCATAACAAACTCTTCTCATTGCTTTCAGGCTCTGGTTGTTGTTAGGTTCCGTCAAGTTAGTGTCTGACTCATTGCAACCCTATGTACAACACGCAAAACACTATTGTCAGTGCTTCTCTGCTATTCATAGAGTTTTCAATGGTTCAAACTCTGAAGAGAGGTTATAGTCATCTGAGTCTACAGATATCAGTGGCACCAGCAGCTCACCATATCCAAAAGAAAATCAGGTCACTTACCACTCCAGAGCACGCAGATATAATCAGAGAAAGCTCTGGGTCTGTATTGCCTTGTAGCTGCTCTCACGTGAAGGTCCAGTGTTCTTATGCCTAGTGAGGGTTAACATAGCTCAGAGAACCCAAGAACAATGTTTTCATAATCTTTTCCAGAGCAGTTATACATCCTTCAGATCATCAGCTTCTCTCAGAAACTATTTCCCGAACTCACTCTTAGGAACTACTAGATCATCAGCATTGTTTTATATAACATTTAGTACATGCCAGCATATCCAAAGCTTCTTGCTGTTAGGTGCCCTCTAGGTCTGATAGTGACTCTAAATACAACAGAATGAAACACTACCCAACACTGTGCCATGCACACAATCTTTTTATGTTTGAGCCCACAATTCCAGTCACTGTGTTTCTTCTCATTTTGAGTCATGCCACATTAGCAAATGGAGGTTCCAGAGGCTCTGCTCCATTTTTGTCATTAAGGTCATCTCTACTTTGAGGATGCAACTCTTCCCCAGTCATTTCTTCAGTGCCTTACAGCCTGGGCTACGCATTTTCTGGCAATATATTTGACAGTGCATCTCTGTTATTCATAGGGTCTAAATGGCTAATTGTTCCGGGAGTGGGCTGCTGGGTCCTTCTCCCTAGTCTTTCTGAGTCTGGAAGTTCAGCTGAAACCTGTCCAACATGGGTGATCATGCCAGTATTTGAAATACTGGTGGCATAGCTTTCAGCATCACGGCAATATACAAGCCTCCACAGCATAACAAGCTGACGGACACATGGGGAAATCTTCCCATAAATATTACAAAATAAAAAGTTATTAAAATAACCATTTCTTAAGGTCACAGATCTGTTAATTTATTAATTCATTTGTTCTTTTAAAAGAGCTCATTCTCTTAACATACCAATATGGTTTCATGTAACTGATATCCTGCTCATTCTGCCTAATCCCTGCAGAAACCTTTCATGCACATCTATTAGGTAAGAGACATTGCAATCTCTCCAGAGTTGGGGAAATTTCATTCTAGCTGGAGATCCAGATATGTAAACAGATCATTGCAGTGCATGTCACATAGTCCAATAACTATGCAACAAGTAAATAAAAGAAAATATTTTCAGAGAGATATGTCTATCCTCATTATTATCAGTAAATACAAGTTCCTCCTCCATCTGAATTCTCAGTCAGTATATTGAATTGCTGACTGAGGTCTCTGTTGATTCTCTTCAATTATCCATTGGAAGAACTGTCTTTATGCATCATCTCCTTTCATTTTCTCCTAAAAACTATACCATGCATGCTATCCTAACTTTCATTCTCAACAGATTATCAAAAGACTTCATCATCCTGCCAATTCCAGTCAGTGCTGATTACCACTCTTTCCTCTATCTGTTGGAAAAATGTTTGGCTCAGATGATTGCTCTTCCATTCTCCTAGAATTGGGTCATATGTCTTTTTATTATTGAATTATAAGAGGTCTTTATATATTCTAGATAAAAGTCACTTATCATATATATAAATTGCAAATATTTTCTCCCATTCTTTGAGTTATTTTCACTTTCTTGGTAATGTCCTTTGAAGCTCCAACGTTAGTTTTAATGAAGTCCAATTTGAAGTCTCAAACTTAGTATATGAATTTGAGGCAGATGTAAATATTCAGTCTATTGCAGGAAGCATCAGTCCTTCAATTTCATTCTTCATTTTCAAGATTACTTTGGGTATTGTGGGTTTGTTGGGCCAGGTAACTATTAAGATCAACCTATTTCTTTAAGATGGCAATCCACTCTCAAAGCAACCCTGAAAAAAATCAACCACTGAAAACACTATGAGGGTTGCCATGAGTCAGACTTGATTCAGCAGCACCTAAAAACAATAATTGCTTTAATAAATGGTGCTAAGATCACTAGTTTGCTACATGTAAAAGAATAGAGATGGTCAACAATCTGAAACCATATGCAAAATTAACTAAAAATGGATCAGCAACTGAAATAAAATAACTTATTTCTTATGTTATTATGCTACATATTTTAATGCTATGTATTACAGAATATATAGTATAGGTTATAGGGAGTAGGACCTGGCGAGCCACTCCCAAAACAACTAGCCATTGAAAACCCTATGGATAGCAAAGAAACACTGTCAGATATAGTGCCTGAAAATGAGGCCCCCAGGTTGGAAGGCACTCAAAAGACTACTGGGGAAGAGTTGCCTCCTCCAAGTAGAGTATACCGTGATGAGGGAAATGGAGTAAAACCCCAGGGT
>VMDO01040293.1:0-12034 GCA_007922755.1 Pedetes capensis | reverse complement strand
ACCCACAACTGACCTTCAGGCCTGCTGGGCAGTACAAGTAATAAACAGTAAGTGAACAAAGAAGTTCACTGATGGATGCTAATGAGTTGCCTCTGAGCCTTTGGGAAGGCAGTAATCCTAATTACAAGGGAGCCATCCAGCTTCAGGAATCTACATTTCTATGTTCTTTGGTGTTATACTTTATAAACAATTTGAAACACATCACATTGGAGAAGATACGTATAACAGACAAACACTTTAATACCATAAAAACCATTTATGACAAACCTACAGCCAACATTATATTAAATGGAGAAAAACTGAAACCATTTCCTCTTAGATGCGGAATAAGGCAAGGATGTCCTCTCTCTCCTATTCTATTTAAAATAGTAATTGAAGTCCTTGCCAGGGCAATCAGACAAGAGAAAGAAATCAAAGGGATACAGTTTGGCAATGAAGAGGTCAAATTATCCTTATTTCCAGATAATATGATTCTATACCTGAAAGACTCCAAAACCTCAACCAGAAAACTTCTAGAACTAATTAACTCCTTCAGCAAAGTGGCAGGTTATAAAATCAACACACAAAGATCAATAGCTTTTCTTTACACCAACTGCAAACAGGAAGAAAAGGACATTTCAGAAAAAATACCATTCACGATAGCCCACCAGAAAATTAAATACCTTGGAATCAGTCTAACCAAAGACCTTTCAGATCTCTACAAGGAAAATTTCAAAACATTAAAGAAAGAAACAGCAGAGGACACTGAAAAATGGAAAGACCTCCCCTGCTCCTGGATAGGGAGAATTAATACTGTAAAAATGGCTATCCTACCAAACGTAATCTATAGATTTAATGCAATCCCCATTAAAATTCCACTGACTGACTTTACAGAAATAGAAAAAAAATGATCTAAAAATTCACATGGAACCACAGAAAACCATGTATAGCCAAAACACTCTTAAACTGCAAAATTGTGGAATCACAATCCCTGACTTCAAGCTATACCATAGGGCAGTGGTAGCAAAAACAGCTTGGTACTGGCACAAAAATAGGCCTGAAGACATCTGGAACAGAATAGAAGTCCCAGAAATACCTCAACACACCTATAGCCACCTTATTTTCGACAAAGGAGCAAAGCAAGTAAACTGGAAAAAGGACAGCCTTTTCAATAAATGATGCTGGGAAACATGGTCATCTGCATGCAGAAAAATTAAAACTGACCTGCATCTCTCAATATACATGGGAGTTAACTCAAAAGGGATAAAAGATCCCAACATAAAACCAGAAACTTTAAAACTTATAGAAGACAAGATAGGCAATACACTTCATCATATAGGCATAGGAAGATATTTCTTTGATAGGACTCCAATTGCTCAAGAAATTGCCACAAGAATAGATAAATAGATTACATGAAATTTAAAAGCTTCTGTACAGCAAAAGAAACAATTAACAGGCTCAAGGAAACCCCCATGGAATGGGAAAAAATCTTTGCATCTTATACATCAGACAAAGGTCTAATTACCAGAATTTATAAAGAACTCAAAAAAAAAAAAAAAAAAAACTCCCAAGAAAACAGATAACCCAATACCCGAATAGGCAAAGGAACTGAATAGACAATTCTCAAATGAAGAGGTCCATAAAGCCATGAAACATGAAAAAATGCTCAATATCCCTAGCCATTAGGGAAATGCAAGTCAGAACAACTCTGAGGTTTCACCTTACACCAGTAAGAATGGCCAAGATCAATAAAACAAATAACAAATGCTGGCGAGGTTGCGAAGAAAAGGGAACACTCTTACATTGTTGGTGGAGCTGTAAATTGGTCCAGCTACTGTGGAAATCAATATGGAGGTATTGAAGGTATGGAGGTTAAAAAACTAAAAATAGACCTACCATATGACCCAGCTATAACACTATTGGGAATTTACCCAAAGGGAGATGGGTCATCATACCACAGAGACACCTGCATCTCCATGTTCAATGCAGCACTTTTCACAATAGCAAGGATATGGAGTCAACCAAAGTGCCCTTCAACAGAAGAATGGATAAAACAACTATGGTACATATACACAATGGAATACTACTCAGCAATCAAAAAAGATGAAATAAGGGCATTCCCAGCAAAATGGATGGAATTGGAGAAAATTATTTTAAGTGAATGAACATAAGCTCAGAGAAACACCACATGTTCTCACTCTTATGTGGGAGCTGAATCAAAATTGTAAGAAGGAAAAAATCCTATACAAAGGTCAGATCATAATAAAAAAAAGCTAAGAATGCTATTATTATAGATGGTCTAGAAAATGCATGTAATAGTGCTGACAAGGTAAAAAGAAAGTTCACTACAGAAAACGTTTCTATCTTAAACAGAACTGGAACCCAAGGACATATAGAAAAACATCACCATAAAAAGATAAGTAAATAGAAGAGAAGTCTTTGATGGGAGGTGGGATGGGGGAAGCATATAAGAGGGTAAGAGGGAACCTATATGAATAATGTACAACAAAATGCATATATGGAAATGTCACAATGAAAAGCATGTCAGAATGAATCACATTAAGGTATACATTAAAATCTTCCAATAAAAAAAGAAAAAAAAAAAGAAAGAAAACCAGATGCCTGGCAAACTGGGTAGAAGAGACCCACATTTGTGTCTATTCTCAAAAAAGGGGATTAAATCCAAATGTACAAATTGTTGAACAATATTGTTAATGTCACACACATGTAAAATTTTGCTAAAAATTATTTTATACTGACTGCAGCAGTCACTTTAAAATAATAGACAGGGATCTGCCAGAAAATACAGCCAGATTCAGAAGATGGAGTAGAACCAGGGATGGCAAAAAAAAAAAAAAAAAAAGAAAGAAAGAAATAAATTCCCTTTAACATTTCTTTAAAGTAGATGTCCCACGTCTGTCAGCTTGTGCTATGGGGCTTGCATGTCAATATGATACTGAAAGCTATGCCACCAGCATTTCTAATACCAGTGGGGACACCTATGGTGGACAGGTTTCAGCTGAGCTTTTAGACTAAGACAGAGTAGAGAGAAGGACCCAGCAACAGACTCTCCAAACAATTAGCCATTGAAAACCCTATGAATAGCAGAGTTGGTTGGTTGGTAGGTGCTGTCGAGTTGAGTCTGACCCATAGCAACCCTCATAGGGTTTTCAATGGCTGATTGTCTCAGGATTTCCTCAGGAGTGGATTGCTACATCCTTCTCCCATTATTTGTGTGCTGAGTATTGAACACAGGACCTCAGAGACTGCAGAGTGGCGTTCTACCAACTGAGCTAAATGCCCCATGAATAGCAGAGAAGCACTGTCAAATATAATGCTGGAAAATGAGGGCCCCAAGCTGGAAGGCATTAAAGAAATGACCAGGGAAGAGTTGCTTCCTCAATGTGCAGTTGGTCTTAGTGATAGGAATGGAATAAAACCCCTGGAACCTCTTTTTGTTGATGTGGCATGGCTCAAAATGAGAAGAAACTTAGTGGCTGAAACAATGGACTCAAACATAAAAAGATCCTATATATAGCACAGTATTGGGTAGTGTTTAATTCTGTTGTACATAGGGTTGCTGAGTTGGATTTGACTTGACAGTACCTAACAACAACAACAACAACCTCTTGGGTTGATGAACGCCTTCACTTTTTGTTTGTCTGGGGAAGTCTTTATGCGACTTCTGCTCTGAAAGACAGCTTTGTTGAACATAGTATTCTTAAATAACAGTTGTGTTTTTGTTTTTGTTTTTGTTTTTAGTATTTTGAATATATTGTCCCATTCACATCTGGCATGCATAGC
Organism: Pedetes capensis; assembly: GCA_007922755.1. Lineage (NCBI taxonomy): Eukaryota > Metazoa > Chordata > Mammalia > Rodentia > Pedetidae > Pedetes > Pedetes capensis. Next base: position 8,251 of record VMDO01040293.1, on the reverse strand, counting down.
TTCTATTGAGAATTCCAGTGATAAACTTTAAAGGATTCCTGTGATGAGTTACTTTTGTCTTGCTGCTTTTAAGATTCTCTTTATCTTTGACTTTTAGAATATGAATTTTGTTGTTGTTTTCTGACAGGGTCTTGCTTTGTAGCCCTGTCTGGAGTAAAACTCACTATGTAGCCCAGGCTGGCTCCCAACTGAAGATCTTCCTGCCTGTTTCCTGAGTGCTGGAATTACAGGTGTGCACCACCATGCCCTGCCAGACTGACTATAATGTATCTCAGTGAACATCTCTTTATGGTTAATCTATCTGTGGGGTTCTTTGGGCTTCATAGATCTGGATGTTTGTTTCTTTCTGGTTTGGGAAATTATTTTGCCTGCCCTTCCCTTCCCTCCCTCCTTCCCTCCCTTCCCTCTCTTCCCTTCCCTCCTTCCTTCCCTCTGTCTCCCTCCCTCCCTCCCTCCCTTCCTCTCCCTCCCTTCCTTCCTTCCATCTTTCTTTCCTTCCTTCCTTCTTCTGTGCTAGAGATGGAATCTAGGACTCCACACATGCTAGGCAAGCACTCTACCACTGAACTACACCCTAAGGCCTCATCATTTCTTTATATAAACTTTCTACCTCTCTGTTTCCCTGGTCCTTATGAGACTCCCATAATGTGTACCTTGGTTTGCTTTGTTGTGAATCCCATCAGTCCCATAGGCTTTTTTACTTTTTTTATTCATTGCTCTTTTTGTTCCTCTGACTGTGTAATTTAAAATGACATGTCTGAGAACTCACTGATTCTTCTTTCTGCTCAATAGCGTTTGCTTTTGGAGTTCTCTATGTAAACTGCAGTTCTTTAGTTGTGTTCTTCAGTTCCAGAGTTTCTTGGAGTTATGTGCTTCGGCTTCTATCACTTTGTTGACCTTCTCATTTTGTTCATGTATTATTTCCCTGATATCAATTAGTTGTCTGTTTGTGTTCTACTTTAGCTCACTGAACTTCTTTAAGATAATTATTTTGAGGTCTTTGTCAGGCCGTTTGTAGATCTCCATTTATTTGAAAGGTCTGTTACTGGTGTTTATTGTGTTCCTTTGGTGGTGTCCTGCTTTCCAGATGATTCATGATGCTGTGGTCTCATGCTGGTGGCTGCATACTCTGAAAAACAGGTGCCTCTTTCAGGCTTTGCAGAGTGGGGTTGGCAGGGAAAGCCCTTCACACTTAGCTTCTCTAGGGATTCTTGGTGGGATGACAAGTGCAGTCCATGGCAGTTTGATGATGCAGTCCTCAGGTGGGCTAGCCTGGTGCTTGGGTTAGCAGGTGGTCAGGCCTGATGTCTGCATCCACAGGGATCATCTTGTTGCATATGGCCATGGGGAGAGGCCTGGAATTGGGTCCATTGAGACAGGCCTAGAGCTGCATCTATGTGCGCAGACCTGGTGCTATGTCCACAGAGGCCAGCCTGGTTCTGTGGTCCACTGGGATGGGGCTGCTGACTATGATTGCTGGGACAGGCCAGAAGCCTGTGTGCATAGCAGCTGATCTAGCACTGGGGCAGGCTGTAATTCGAAGCCCACAGAGGCTGACATCATGCTGGGGTGAGTCTAATGCTTGGTCCATGAGCAGGGGTATGATACTGTGTCCAGGGGTTTACCCTCATTCCTGTGTCCACAGAGGTGAGCCTTGTGGGGTCCTGCAGGAAGATCTGGGGCCTGGTTGATGGGAGCTAGCTTGGCTTTGGGATGGGCCTGGGACCTGGGTCTGCAGTGGCCAATGTGGTATTTGAAGCCTTAGGCAGACCTGGCATTCTGGTCTGTAGGAGTCAGCCTGGAGCCTGGGCTGCACTTGGGTGAACCTAAAGCCTGGGTCTGGCACTGGGTTCAGCAGTACAGGCCTGATGCTGGGCTCCATATCCACGTTGAGTATTCCCTTCTTTTTCTCTCCCTCTGTGGAGGATGTCCCTCTCCATGTCTACTGTCTGAACTTGAGAGAGGGGTGATGTAGTCAAGTGAAACTGCCTTTTCTACCCTCATTACTACAGCCTTTCTAATTTCTGTGCTTCGCCCAGATACAGTATCCTCTCCCCTGGACTCCTTACCCATCAAAACAGTGTTTCTGTGAGTGAATAGTTGTTAAAATTGATGTTATCATGCAGTAATCATCACTGGAAGCTCCCATTTGACCTCTATCTGGTGTCTTCTAAATATTTTCTTATTAATAACATAAAACAGTGAATAAGTTAATTTTCCAGGGTATTTTAGACTCTCTGTTACCCCAGGATTTGCCACAGACTTTCTCTCTTTCCACAGGAATTCTTGAACCCACTCTTGTTTTGCTTATATTCTATGTTTATGTTTTCAGGAAAGTCTGTGCCAAATACATTTTTGGGGGTCATTAGTACTGGTTGCAAAACACATTCTCTGCATTTCTTATGGGAACCTATCTTCTGGTTTTACATCTATTTCAATCTGTGGGATTTTGGCACATATCTTCCTTTTGCCATGGTCAGGGAGAAGAGTGAAGGAAGCAAGTCAATTAGATGCTGGGAAGTTTTTGAGTTTGACACTAGTTTAATCACTCTAAAAAGAAGACATTTTCTTTTATTTCCTTCAGTGACATACACTTTTTTCCCCCATGGTGCTGAGGATTGAACCCAGGGCCTCACACATGCTAGACAGGTACTCTACCATTGAGCTTCCTCCCCAGCTAATGATATACTATTTAACCAAGACATTCCTATATTGAAAATCCTCCAGTATCACTGAAGTCTGATTTCCCTAGTCTGACATTCCATTCAGCTAAATTAATTCATTTTACACATATGTGCACATAAAACCTAGTATTCATTCTTGGCACTGTGGATTTGGCAATGAACAAATTAAATAAGTTGTGGAGAAACCACAGGAGATGTGGAGAGAAATGAGGCATCATTCTGGCATTCATTGATCTCTAATATGTATGTACTTGTGTATGGAGGATGATGATGGAGGGGGAAATATTGAGGCATAAGTGTAGCACAGTGCAGAATATAAATGATACCAAAAGGAAAGTAAGTTGGCATATTGATTCGAAGGAGAAGAAAACTCATGTATGAAGGTAAAGTAAGAAAGTTCTTATGAATCAGGTGGCATTTGAAATGGGTTAAAAGAATGTGTGCTGATTAAGCTATTTTATTTCAACTTCAAACCTGCTTTAAGAATCTAGGCTACAAACTTTGCCAGATGGCTTCTTATCTGGATGAATCTCAAAGGCTGGAAAAGAACAGATCTGTTCCTTTCTTATTGCATCCTGTTCCTGTAACAAAATGTCTTCACCTTGACTACTTCCAGTTTATAGTTGTCACAACACTCCTTGAACTAGTTTCCTCATGTTGCTTCAGTTACCAGCACCAGTCAATAGGTCCCTCCTCAGAGCTGAGGTACCAGCTTTACAAGTTCCCTCTAAGCTTCTAAGTCTTAATAATTCTAACCTGTTCCTTTTGTATCTTTAGGTTTAGAGGTGGTTGCTTCTTTGGCAATTACTACTTCTGTGATACATTGTGTTCTCTTTTGCGGTGTTATGGTCATTTTAAAATAACTGGTGAAGAATTTCTTTACTGACAAGACCTTGATTAATATGGAAGTTTGCGCTAAGAATATTCTAAGGAAATGGACATTGAAAAATGAGATTTGTAGATTGTTTTGGTCTGTCTGACGACTGAGCTCCTTGGCCATTGTGAACTGGGATGCAGTAACCATGAAGCTGGTAGCATCACAGTCAACTTGTTACCATCAATCCTTGATTGAGAGGAAGTATCTACTGAAACAAGTCTTAGGGAAACAAGTGACTGCTTTACTTATCTGTATGACAGTAGTGATGACTGTAAGGTCACAAGGAAGGATGACTGCTTCTTGTGTCCTGAAGCACTCAGGAAAGAAATTCACAGGCTGAGGTCTTTAGACTTTCTGCTTAAGTCATGCCAGAGAGCCAGAGTGAGCCTGTGGTGGGCCTAAAAGAATCTCATTTCTTACATCTTTAAGACAAACTTTGCTGAAAATTAGAACAATTTATAATTTCTCAGATTTCAAAATTATAACATAAATGGAATACCTGGCCTCATCCAGTCTTTCAGTGAAGCTGAGCATCTTGAACCTTGTATCACTCTGAGCTTCCATTACTGGTGGAAACAGCCCATTATCCCTCATCTGAGGATGCTGAAAAGATGCTTTAGTAACCTTACATGGGAAAATCGTGACTCAAAGGGCTGACTATTCTCCTCAAGCTCTCTCTCAATCCATTCTTATTGCCAGTAGGTTCATACCAGAGTTAGTTCTCAGCATGCTCCAGGAGAACAAATACAAAGTCTTGCCCAAGAGGAAATAATATAGGTTTTGAAAAATACCTGGATTCTAGGCAGGGAGATTAACCATAAATGTCCACATGAATGTCAGTTTACTCATGGAACAAACTATAAATCATATAGCTTATCTGGAACATAGTTACAAGGAAGACTGAAAAAGGAGGTTAAGCTTTGCTTAAGGCACTTTGCATGGCATTTAAATGGAGAAAGAACAATCTGTGAAGGTTTTTGAGCAGTAATAATGTGGTTAGAAGCTCACATCAGGAAGATGAATCTGGAAACCCTATGCAGGATGGACTGTGCCTAGGAAACTAAAGTCTAGCTGGCCAGTTAGAAAATTATTTCAGTAGTTGAAGAAATAATACAAGCTAAGCTGAGTTCACTGTACTTCTTCAATCTCTATGCTGAGCAAATCATCCTAGAAGCCAGACTTTATGAAGAAGAATGTGGTATCAGGATTGGAGGGAGAATCATTAAAAACCTGTGTTATGCAGATGACACAACTCTGCTTGCTGAAAGTGAAGAGGATTTGAAACATTTACTGATGAAGATTAAAGAACAGAAATTCCAGTATGGGTTGCAACTCAACATCAACAAAACAAAAATACTTACAACTGGGTCAGTAAACTTCATGATAAATGGAGAAAAGACTGAGGATGTCCAAGATTTTGCTTTACTTGGTTCTACAGTCAACATCTGTGGAAGCAGCTGTCAAGAAATCAAAAGATGCATCACATTGGGAAAAGCTGTGATAAAAGACCCTTTACAGTGTTGACAAGTAAACATGTCACATTAAAGGCAAATGTGCACCTGACTCATGCCATGGTATTTCTTAGTTTCATCATATGGTTGTGAAAGCTGGACATTGAATAAAGGAAAGAGGAGAAGAACTGATTCTTTTGAATTATGGTGCTGGAGACGAATATTGAATATACCGTGGACTACCAAAAGAATCAACAGATCCATCTGAGAAGAAGTACAATCAATTTCTCTTTGGAAGCAAGGATGGCTAGACTGTAACTTACATATTTTGGACATGTAGTCAGGAGGGACCAATCCCTGGAGAAGGATATCATTTTGGGGAGAGTGGCAGGAACCCTGAAGTAGATGGATTGACACAGTGTTTGCAACAATGGGCTTAAACATAAATAAGATTGTGTGTATGGCACAGAGCCATGGAGTGTTTTGTTCTGTTGTACATAGTGTTGCTATGGCTTGGACCCATAGCAACTCGATAGCACCGAACAACGACAACAGCAGCAGCAACATACAGGTCCGTAACTAGAAGTGTGTATACATCTAAGGGTTAATGTGTTGTGCATCTAATCTTTGTCTAAATACTATGTAAAAGTTTGTAGAGTTAAAAGTACATAGGTTAAATACATGGAAGGTAACCAATAAGTGCTCTCTGTTATGTAGTATGCACTGCATTGAGACCCTAAGAACAGAAAATCTTCAATGAAAACTCTTGGCATTTCTTCCATTTGTATTCCATAATATTTAGATAAAAGGAACCCATTATTTGGGCAGTCATGCTATTTAAAACCTTCATTTGTTTTAACTAAATAAATATTTTTCTGTTCTATATGTGAAATGTACATCAAGGCAATAAGTCCATTTGTGGTCATTAATATTGTTTTCTAAACTTGTAAGAAGTCTAACAGTTTAAAGATTCTAAATTTTTCCAGGCACTATGGTGCGTGCCTGTAATCCCAGTGACTTGGGAGGCTGAGGCAGGATTATCTAAGGAGTTCGAGGCCAGAGGACGCCTGCACAAATTAGTGAGACCTTGTCTTAAAATAAAAAATATAAAAGGGGCTAGGGTACAGCTCAATGGTAGAGTTCTTGCCTAGCCTCTGTGAGGCCTTGTGTTCAATTCCCCTAGTATTGCCAAAAGAGGAAAAAACAAAAACAAAAATAAAAACAAAGCAGCTTCTAAATTTTGCTTCAAAGTAAGAACTAAATGTATAAAAATCTTCTACGTAACTGTGATTCTAGTTATTTCTGGTTTCTCTGTGTGTTTATGTTTCTCCATTGTGCAAGTCTTCTAAAATGCAAAGCTTAGGAAAATACTGTACCAAGCATGTATTGGCCAAACTATAATTGTTTATGATGGTAACATTTTTCAGGCTTATATATATTCCTGTTTCTATTATGATCATCATTTTGAGCACAGATAATTAGATAAACCAATGCACCTCTTCATTCCAGGCTGTGCCACTCTAATAATTACAGGATTAAACACTGATCACCTAGAAAGTCCTGATGATGCAATGCTGTATGCAATAAAACTAACTAGGCTGTTTTATAAATTGCTGAATTTCCTTTGGTTTTGTTTTGTGATTTCCTTTGTAACCATTGCCTGTTGCCATTCTAACAAACGAAACAACCAGAACAGTATTTTGAGATGATAGTGTCAGTGGATTTAGGGATGCTGTACCCCAACATTACTACCTGCCCTCAGGAGCTCTCCCTTGGGATATCAACTCAAGGGAGTTGTTGGGTCCTTGGCTCCATTGCAAAAATGAATTTTAGGATGAGTCAGTGAGAGAATGAAGCAGTTGGCGTTTTATCAAATAAAGGGGTGAGAGAGTACATGCTTCCAGAGTGAAGCACAGATGTCTAAAGTGAGAAAGAGGCACACTTAGGTGTCTTTACAATGGATTTGTGTATGATTTGGGGCTTTTGGAGTTACATTGCTCGATGGGATACCAATGGATGTCTAGATTGACAGGCTAAAAAAAGAAGCATTGTTAATATGCATAAATGGGGTAGTCGATGAAATTCTTACAATTTATCTAGTCTTAAGGAAATTACCTAGGTCTGTTAACTTTAGTTACAGTCCATCATCTGGCTTGGGGAGATTCTTAGGGAAGCCCTGGTTTCTAGACAGGAAAGGCTCAGACAGCCTTTCTCTTCTGGTTGTGTTGGAATTGTCGGCTGATTAGACTTAGACCAGTTCCCAGGATGAGAGAAGCCCTCTTCTTCCCATGTCCCTCCAATTTTTCTACCATTTTATCCTGCCTCAATAGGACATCAGCTATGGGACAGACAGAATTAAACTTAAGAATGGACTCCATGTAAACTCAGCCTAACAGACCCTTCTTCTAACCCTGTTAGTTGCTTAAATTTGGCCAAAAAGGTCTTTCAGCACTGATTCGGAATGTCTCTCACTTCCTCCCCAGTGTGGAATCAGATCAGACCAACTAAGACAAATCCTATTCTGTCAACAAAGGACAATTAAAACCAAACCACAGAATGATTATCACTAATATCTTCAGAGAAAATTATTCAGAGAGAATGGAGGGAAGTTGTCAGAATCAAAATGGAGTCATGCCAGATGTAATGGCACACAGAGCAGGAGGATCATAAGTTCAAGGCTACCCTGTACCTGGGCTGTACAGTGAGACCCTTTCTGACAAAAACAAAATAGAACAACAATAAAAATCATGGAGTCCCTTGTGCTAGCCCTTCCAAACTGACTAAAACTGAGTGGTTATGGAAGGATTCTTATACATGGTTACCTGACAGTGAAGTTCTAATTGGGTGACTTCTGACTTGGCTCCTATTGTATTGTGCCCATGGTATTTCTTTCAGACACAGGCACGTGGCTCCTTTTTTACCTATGTATTTCAGATGCCCTTAAAGGAATCTACACAACTCAGCAATAGAGGCCCCAGCACCCCAAATCCCTCAACATTGTGAAATGGACAAGAAAAACAGGACAATGAAATAGGAGCCCATGGAATTAGAGAAAATTATTTTAAGTGAACGAACACAAGCTCAGAAAGAGAAACAACACATGTTCTCACTCATATGAGAGAGCTGACTCAAAATTACAAGAAGGAAAAATCCTACTCAAAGGTCAGATCACATTAAAAGGGGGGGAGGGAAGATAAGAATGAGGTCAATACAAATGGACTAAAAATCACATGTAATTG
>VMDO01040292.1:0-12035 GCA_007922755.1 Pedetes capensis | reverse complement strand
TGTTTAGTCATAACCCATATTGAAGGCTATGATCTTTGATCTTCATCAGTAAATGTTTTAAATCCTCTTCATTTTCAGCAAGCAAAGTGGTGTCATCTGCATAACGCAGGTTGTTAATGAGTCTTCCTCCAATCTTGATGCCACGTTCTTCCTCATAAAGTCCGGCTTCTCAGATTATTTGCTCAACGTATAAATTGAAGAGGTAGGGTGAAAGTATACAGCCCTGATGCACACCTTTCTCAACTTTAAACCACTCAGTGTTTCCTTGTTCTATTCGAACAACTGCCTCCTGGTTCATGTACAGATTTCTCATGAGCACAACTAGGTGTTCTGGTATTCCCATTTTCCGAAGTGTTATCCATAATTTGTTATGATCCACACAATCAAATGCTTTTGCGTAGTCAATAAAACATAGATAGACATCTTTTTGATATTCTCTGCTTTCAGCTAATATCCACCTGACATTAGCAATGATGTCCCTAGTTCCCCGCCCTCTTCTGAATCCCGCTTGATTTTCCCCCAAAATAATGTAAACTAAACATTTTATCTGCAATCACTCCTCTCTATTTCTGTGTGTTTTATTGTCTTGTGTTTAGTTCTACTTTATTTCATGTCCCACCCAAGATGGAATTAGTATTATTTATCTCATAAATCCCATGCTTCTCTAGATCCATCTGCATATTAAATTCTTTACCCTTTTTTTGCACTCTGATCCATACCTCTACGTTGATTTTCCCTTTTGAATATTGTTTAAGAGGTTATACAGCAAAGATTTATTACCTGTAAATTGATTTGCTGTCATTGCTATTCTCATAGCAATTTAAAGATTTGAGATATTTTGCATAGATTTTTTTGCCTTATTTTTTTGTTTGCAAATCTATTGTTTGTCTGATTATCTTTCTTTCATAAGACATCTCCCTTGTAACTCAGATTGCTAATAAGATATGTTATTTATCATTGATATTTAAGATCTTACCTCTGCTTTTTCAATCAGGAAGTACAAATGTGTGCTGAATTTTCCTGCTGGTGACTTTTTGTTCTTTCAAAATCTGAGAACTCCTGTCATTTATCACATCTGAAAAATTCTCAATCATTGTTTCTGCAGTATTTCTCTCTTTTCACTCTAAACTGTTCTAAATTTCATAAACCTAAATATTAAATCTTTGCTTGTTATTGGCAGGGGCTGTCAAGGCAGGCCCAACTCATAGAAATCCTATGTACAGCAGAATGAAACATCCCAACACTGTCTCATGCACACAAACTTTTTTATGTTTAAGCCCATTGTTGCAATCACTGTGTCTTTTGAGTGCCTTCCAACCTGGGGGTCTCATTTTCTGGCACTATATCTGATAGTGCTTCTCTGCTATTCATTGGGTTTTCAATGGCTAATTGTTTAGGGAGTAGGCAGCTGGGTCATTCTCCCCAGTCTGTCTTAGTCTGGAAGCTCAACTGAAACCTGTCCACCATGGATGACCCTGTTAGTGTCTGTAATACCAGTGGAACAGGTTTTAGTATCACAGTAACATGCAAGCCTCCACAGTACTGCAAACTGACAGACAAGTGGGGGAGATCCTTGCTATCACCCATGATATCACTCCATCTTTCATACTTTCTGTAACCTCATTTATCTATGTTATATTTGTTAAATGTCTTCAGAGACATTTTCCACTTCAGTATTTAGCTCTTTAACTGTATCAGATATTTTCTTTTACAATTCACATTTTCATTGCTATAATCTGATTCTCAAAGTGTTTTTTCCCTTTTCTGATCATTCTGTTTTTATTCACATTGTTTTATTCTTTTATTAAAGTTCCTATTCCTTTAAAGTCTGTAGCCATAGCACCAAAGTATCAGATCCTGTCTGTTCTCGGAAGCCAAGCAGGATCAGCCTAGTTAGTCCTTGGATGGGAGACCTGGGAATACCAGGTGCTGCATGCTAGGGAGAAAGACGTGCCAATCCACTCCCCAAACAATTCGCCACTGAAATCCCTGTGAATAGGAGAGAAACACTGATATAGAGCCAGACATGGCACAGTGTTGGAGAATGTTTCATTCTGTTGCACATAGGGTCACTATGAGTCGGACTCAACTCAATGACACCTAACAACAATAACATTCCTTTAAAAATCTTTCTTAATGAAAAAAATCTCATTTTATGGTCTTCATTAGATTGCTCAAGTATGTGAAGTTCTTGGTCTCTAATCCCATTTATGTGTATGTTTGACAGTGCTCCTAATTCACTTTAGATTCTTCTGATTTATTTCTACTTCTTTGTGTGAAACTTTCTCCCAGACTGAATTGTGAGTGTCCACCTGAGTTTTCCATTTGTATATTTTCCACTAAACTCCCTAAAACATTACTGCCATTGTTTATTTGTTTTAGAAAGTCTTTAAAGTTCCAGAGTGTATAGGTCATATGCAGTCCCATTTGATGGAAATTGCTTCCAGACAAATTTGAGTAATTGCCCACTAAATGTTTCACATACATTTAAAAATCTTCACATAATCTCAACAAACATGTCCAGTAGATATTGTTATCATCTCCATACTCAACAGGGAGAAACTAATAACTATAGATATTAAGAAAATACCTGAAGCTACACATCTACTAAGTAAAACATGTAAAACTCAAATTCAGGCTTGAGTTTTCAGACCTATATTCCAAACTCATACTCTTAGTCATTGCATAATGCCTTCTTGCTAGTCAGGCAAACAACTTAGCACCTCAAACAACTCTACATGACTATCAATCACCCTCACATGTAGGTTATCCATAAACAGTTATGGGAAATGTTCAGGAAGGAAATAATATTCATTGAAATTTTTTACATATTGATATAGCCAAAAATCTGAAAAGAGTAATTTTTTCCTAAGCAAATATTGAATTTATTATTTGTTTTCAATTATAGCTATTTCATAGATTTTAAGTTCTTTCTAATGCAAAGTGTAAATGAGTTAACAGGCTCTGAGATGATGCAATGTAAATAATCATGGACTGTTTTAGGTTATGTTTCAGGCCATTCTTAACCATCTCTTCTAAAAAGAATTGCAAACATTGCATTCATTCTCATTTCAATTTTTAGAAGAAGATATGCTTCTTCAACTTATAAAGTGTTTAGTTTTATTTCTGTCTCCTATTCTTCACTATTTACAGTCATTTTCTAAGGTGCTTTAAAATAATTTGCATTAAATATTCAATATAAAATAAAGTTGTTCTGTTTTCAGTGACACTATGCAGAGTATAATCATTTTCCTCAGGACTCCATCCAAGTTTACTTTCATTTTTAATATAAATCAAACAAATAATCCAACTCTATTAATAATTATAAAGCATGGCATCATTAGCATTTAATAAGTATTTATAGGCTAATAAAGAACTTTTGCTGATATTTTATTACCACATATGTAAAAAACCTGGCACTTATACACATTTCAGAGTATATCTAAATAGTTTACTGTGAGCAAAGCAAAACATTTAAGAAAAAAAGTTTAATTAGGTTTTAGAAAGTGTGTTTCCAGGAGAATGACAAAAACTGGAATACATCACATGCATCAGATCTATTCAAATGTCCTTATTTAACCCAGCCATTTATTGCTCTGATGTGATCTACCCACATCCCTCTTTGGAGAACTGTAACATGGAATTTATAATTGGACATTTATTAAGTATGTAGAGAAAGGGGAGTTGATATCAGTTTGAAAATATAAGATATAACTCTCTGACATCTTAATATACATTATTCATAAAAATCCATTTAGAATAGAATTTACAGGGACTAAAATTTTTTTCCTTGAAATTTAAGTGATTTATAATTTTACTAATCATAAATTCAATCAAAGTGTATGATTTACTCCAAGTAAAGGAAGTCTAGACAATTCACTTTCCACACAGTCTTTTTTAAGTTTTTTGAATGAGATAAGATGGCCACTAAAATTAACTCTTATAATAGTTGCAAATACAGTGGCAAAATGTATAATAATCTATTAAATATTTTCTGAAACTTAGTAATGAAATGATACATTTACTAGGTATTATTTACATTGTTAAACTCTAACAGTTCTTCAACATTTGAATAACTAAATAATAATATGGTTTGCCATATGTTTCCATTTAATGAAGCCTTGTATTGATACTTAAATGCTTCATTAAGTCACAATCTGCCAAAATAAGTAGTTTTTCTCTTGTCACAAATGTGACATGGTTTAACTAAAAAGTCTTGTCATTTTAAAAATTAAGAATGCTTTTATTCTGCATATGTTATGAGCAACATCTCTCTCAATATTTCAGGTTTAGATACAAAACATTTTTAGGAAGCTGACATTGTAGTTTGGGAATTTTTGTGCACAATTTTCTTGTCAGTAGAAGGTTGTATGAGTTGTTATAACTATCATTTCATCATAAACTAAACAAAGTTTCCATGCAATTTTCAAAAGCTTCTTGAAGTGACATGTTTCATTAATAATAATAATAATAATAATAATAATAATAATAATAATAAGCTAAAAATGTCCTAGTCTGAGCTGTAAACACCAAATAAAAACTGTAATTTCAGCAAAATCATATTTTTCAAGGCATCTACTTACTTGGAAAATGACAAGTTCAGAAAATGACAAGTTCAGATATTCTGAAAGAACATGTGTGGTTTGGAACACTAATATCAAATTTTACCTTTCTACTTTTTCAGCAGAAATACCTAAGATTTCCTTTCTGACACAATAATTTTTGCATGTGTTACAGGGGATCTAACTGATGCTTACTCTTTAGTAAGAAGGAAGTTTTGACATCTTGATATGGTTTTTTCTTCTAGATTAGTGTGGATAGAAAATAGGTCATGCATGAAAAAATGATGAACTCAAGGTAGGTTAATCAAACATGAATTCCTAAGAAGTAATTACTCATATATTGTTGTTGCTGCTGTTGCTATTGTTGTTGTTAGGTGCTGTGGAGTTGGGTCCAACTTATAGCATCCCTATGTACTACAGAACAAAACACTCCCTCACACTGTATCATTCCTAGCGCTATGTCAATACTTCTCTGCTGTTCATAGGGTTTTCAATGGCTGATTATTTCAGGATTATTTTGTGAGTGGGCTGCCAGGTCTTTCTATTTTTGTGGTGTGGGGTATTGAACTCAGGACCTCAGAATGTGCAGAACAACACTCTACCAACTGAGTGAATCCCCAGCCCTATTTATATATGTTGTTGTTGTTAGGTGCTGTCGAGCAGGTATCCGACTCATAGCAACCCTACATACAACAGGGGAAACACTATTGTCAGTACTTCTCTGCTGTTCCTAGGGTTTTCAATGGCGGACTAATTTGGAGGAATGGGTTGCTGGGTCCCTCTCCCAAGCCTACAGCACATGGTGTTCCCAGGGACTCTACCATCTAAGTACTAATCAGGCCCAACCCTTCTTTGCTTCCAAGATCTGATGAGATCAGGTGTCACAGGGCTATGGCTGCAGGCTGTTTATATATAGTGGTTGATAAAATGGTATATTTTGAAAAACTAGGTTTTCAGAAGAAATAAGGTACTCCCATGTTTTTCTACTTAATTTTGATAGTGTTTAAGAATATAGCAAATATTACTTAAATTTTTTAAAAAGTATAGAATTAGTAAAAATAGCCAAGCATTCGGAAGCTCAGTTATTTCCTTCTCCTGTGTTCTATAGCTTATTTTTAATTCAGGTCCCCAATGAAATTTGTTTTCAACAATAATGAATTATATGTTTCTATTTGACCTATAAGATTACATTTACCTTTTTTCCTTTTTCTTAGATTAACACAAAGTTACTTCTTACCCCTACTAATATGATGAGAAAATGCAGTGTTTGCTTGTGTAAAATGGAAATATGTGGAATAAAAACTCACATTCCCTTGGTATAGCCAGTTACATAATATAGGTATAAGATAAGCTAATATAGGAAGTTCTGTGGCTAGAGATCCCTCTAAACATATTCAAATCCACACAGCAGACCAAACAAGCAAGACAACAAATGCAATTGGATAAATAGAATGCATTTGCTATTTGGATTTGGACTGAAATGCATTTTTAACCCCTGCTATAGAGGCTTCCAGTTAAAATCCATTGGAAATTAACACATAATTTTATACCATAATTTACCATAATTCTATAGCCAACATTCCTCTTAATAGACTATTCATTAAAGTTACAATAAATATTGCCATTTCCCCTCGTTTTATCTCCTTTTAGTTTATTCTTTTTCCACTTTAGACCATGGTCATTGTAGCCAATGAGCTACAAAAATAAATGGCAAACTGCAATGGAAAAAAGCAACAATCTTTTGAATAAACGCTAATACATTTATCAGTAAGAGTCAGTCATAACAGCATTCTTATGAATAGATTCCAGAACAACACTTCAAGTGCTTAACATTGGTATGATAAAATGCATTCAGCATTCAGGATTTTCTTTGTTGTTGTTTTGTTTTTGTTTCGTTTGTTGGTTGATTGGTTGGTTGGTTGGTTGGTTACCTTTGTAGAAATTTGAAGATCTGTTAGAAAAGTCAATTATGGCTGTGAATCTTGAATCTGCTTATTAGTATCATGAAGATACTAAAAAATGCAAAACCCTGTTGGTTCAAGTCCAGTAAGTGGAAGGTGAGTCTTATGTTATGTAGTATTTGGGACATTGTTCCAATGATTGTACTTTAGGAGGACTACTATAAAGTTTTAGTTATTCATGATGTGTTCCACAGATTAGCAGAAAAAAAAAAACTTACCTAGGAGCTTGTTAGAAATGAAGAATCTTGGGCTCCACTGTCTGGAAGCTCCACCTTACTGGCTCAGAATCCACATAATCATGAGGCTGCCAGGTGATTTGTGTACCACATGGCAGTGTCATATGCTTTGGACTAAGATGCTTGATGCTAGGTAGACTCTTACTGGTATTTTGAATAAGACTTGATCTTGTTAGATCCCATATGTGACCAAAGACTGACTGAAGCTCACTAAAATGAGTTCATCTTGAAATTGACTTTAATTCCAGAAAGCCAGTGTATTAATTTACTGTGGGATATGGCACCTATCTCACAAAAGCCAGACTGTTCAAATCAACATGATTAGTGTCTTATTTTCTAATGGGCTAACTATTCTGGAAATCCAAATTACAAACAGAAGAAATTTAGAGGATCTCTCCCTAAGTCATCAGTGATCAGTGAGGATAGCTGGAGTTATTTTGTTCATGGGGCCACTGGACAGGAATGACTCTCCTCTGGACATTGTGAACTGTAAAATGGCTCATTTCTTTTTCTGATCCACCTTTCTCTTTACTTGTACAATTTAATACTCTTGTGGGGAGTACAGTCTTAATATTGATGTTTTGAATGTTAAATATACTTCTGAATAATCCAATTACAAAATTAGCAATTGACCTAAATAGACATTCCTCAAAAAAAAGACATACAAATAGCCAACAGGTACATGAGACAATGCTCACCATCACTAATCATCAGGGAAATGCATATCAAAACCACAATGAGGTATCACCTCATCCCACTATCAAGGCTATTATCAAAAAGACAAAAGAAAGGAAGAGCTATTGAGGATGTGTACAAAAGCCATCCTTTGCCCAGTTTTGGTGGGAACATAAATTTGTCCAGTTATTATAAAAAATCACAAGGAAGTTACACAAAAAATAGAACTAACACAGGATCCCGCAATCTCATTAATGCATGCATATCTGAAGGAAATGAAATGTGGATGTCAAAGAGATATTTGCACTCTCATGCTTTTTGCAGCATTATTCACACTAGCCAAAAAAAAAAAAAAAAAAAACGGAGCCCATCAGCTGATGAATGGATAAAGAAAATGTAGCACATATGCACAATGAACAATATTCTTCCATAAAAAGAATGAAATCCTGCCATGTGCAACAACACGAATGGAACTGGAAATCCACTTTAAGTGAAATAAGCCAGACTCAGACAGAAAAACAAGCACTGCATGATCTTACTCATGTGGAATATAAAAAAGTTGATCTTATAAAAGTTGAGAGGCAAATGGTGGTTACTAGATTCTGGGGAAAGTAAGCATGCAGGAAGAAGAGGGAAAGGTTGATCTACTGATACTAAGTTACAGTTTGATACCAGCAAGAAGTTCTGGTGTGCTATTTTATAGCAGGATGACTATAGATGACAATAATGTACATGAAACACATTAAGTTGTACATTAAAAATTTCCAATAAAAAAGGAGAGAAAAAATAACATTTCGTTACCCTACTAGGCAGAAGGACTAAGGTTTAGCTTACTTGGTAAAGTGCCTCTTTGCACTCTCTGAGGCCATGAGTTTGCTCTCCAGCACTGCAAAAAATGGGAGAAGTTCCTGGCAGCCCACTCCCAAAACAATCAGCCATTGAAAACTCTATGAATAGCTGAGCAGCACTGACATATACGTGGCACAGTGTTAGGGAGTGTTTCATTCTGTTGTACATGAGGTCACTATGAGTTGGCCCTGACTTGACAGCACCTAGCAACAACAACAGCAACAACAACTAGGCAGAAAGAACAAGCAAATAAACATTAACAACAGCAGCAGGTGAAAAGCTGGCTTAAACCAAATGGAACACAGAAGGGTCGTTGGAAAACAAAAGTAAAATATAACATGAGAAAAACAGATATCACATTTTCTTCCTTGATGTGTTATATCTATTTTATATTAACTAAAGTATTTCATCAATTCTAAAAATAATAATAATGTGCTATATGTTTTTAAAAGCTGGAAGAAAGGATTCTAAATGCTTTCATTATAAAGAAATGATAAATGGTTGAGGAGGTGGATAAGTTTAGCCTGTTTTAAACTCTACATACTGCATACATACATGTAACATCACATCATATGCAATTCACATGTATAATGCTTATGCTTTGTGTATCAGTTTAATAGAGATTAAAAATAAAAATGACTATGATTTACTGATTGGTGCTTAAGTGTAAGGCATTATGCCATATGAAATTATCTTCTCTGGTTTTAGGATGTGAAAACCAAGAAATAGAAATGTAAATATATTGTCCATTGTCCCACAACTCATTAAGTGACTGACATCAAGATTGAAGCCATCCAGGATAGCATGGAGCAAGCTCCTGTGTTGCCAAATCAAGAACTATCCAGGTCATCTGATTGAAACACCACTTGTTTTGTGTATATTCAGTGCTTTGGGGATTAGTCCTATTTCATCTAGTTTTTTGGTTTTATAGTTTAAATTACAACTTCATCATTTCAACATTTTGGTGCCATTCTCAGTATAATTCTCAAGTTCTAACAATTATTATATTTTCCAAGATTATTAAATGCTTACAAAATATTTATTTAATAATGCTTTAGAATGGATGAAAACATAGTTAAAGAATCTCAGTAATGGGGCAAAATGAAAAGAGTGCGATTAAGTTACTTCAAATTTATTTTTATTAATCTCTCCTTTGTGCTGTTGAGATGAGCAATGAGTAATTTTAAAGAAGAGATCAGAGATGGATAATTAACTATTCTTTATTTTCTTGATTCTGAGGTTTAAAAATATGTTCTCAGCAACACAAATATTAATTAGATGCTAATTAATAATTTCACCCATGAAACATTTACAAAACAAATATGCAAATCTTCATAAACCAACGTGCACTCTGGTGATGATTAGGCTGTCATTATATTCAGGAGCAATTCTGAGGAATGCATAAGATTTTAAGAGTATGACCTAACGCCAGTACAGTGAAAATTTTAAACATTTAAAATTTTTTTGTTTCTCTGTAGCTCATAAGGAGAAAAATACATTTGCAACTGTCATATTTAAATTATTTTTATACTTCGGTATTTCATTTAATCTTTGAGATTATGGTTGCCATTTTGATCTAGATCAATGGTTGTTAACATTTTTGTTCATGAACTCCTCTGAGAATATAATGGAAGTTGTAAATCACTCAAAAGTAAGAAATGTATTAATCATGTAAACAGAAATTTCTACACAATATATATTGTTCAAAAGCTTCTCTAAACTCATTTATGGATTTCTTGGGGACAATTGAGCTATAGGTGGGAATTAGGAGATCAGACACTTACTCCTGGCTGAATATTAATAAGCATGTGATCATCAATAATTTACTTTCTCTCTTAGGGTGAGTTCTGTATAATGGCTGATGCATTAAATTATAGAGTTAATTTTTAAGGTGCTGCCTAACTCTCAGAAACTGGATACCACACTTACATCTTAGATGTGGAGATACAATGGTTACTTTAAAAAAAAGAAATGCGCCAACTTAGATTCCAGATGAATATTGTCTTTCAAAGTGTTCACCTTGGGAGACCATCTGAATCATCAGGAGATAAGGCATCATTGCTCAACAGAGGAAACACTGCTTGAAATATTTTGAGAGTTTTCTTGGTAGTTGCCAACCATAGAAGCGTTAGTAATCTGGTATTATAAAATTTGCAAAAAGATCGTTGAGTAACTGCTGGGAATCTTTGAATCACCACAGAAAATTGAGAAAAAAATGGAAAACTACTGCTGGAAAATACTACCAATATTTTGTCAATACTAAAGATAATGTTATAGAATATGGACAATTGATTTGATATCTATATGAGATAAAATCTGGATTTCAGGGAATTTCTGAGTGGCAGAGAAGTTAGGGAAGTTAACTGAGAAAAACTTAAACAAATTTCATTTTCTTTCCTGATAAGTTTACTATATTGTTTGATCATATTTGCATTCCAGGAAGCTATTGAGAAGTCTCTGATGTACCAAACTTGAGAAAATGATAATCAAGTCAGTAGATTTATAACCACAAATAAATCTAGTAAGCCAGTAGTTTCTATTTTTGGACCTTCTTTAGTAATGACATATATTGATGAGTTTGATGATAAAAGAGATAACAATTAACTTAGTAGAAGAGCAATTCCAACAAATAATAGAAACAGTATTTTAAACACTTTAATAGAAGGAAAACATGTCTGATTTTAACATAATATGTGTACATATAAATATATTTTTTCAGAATAACTGTACCAATCTATTTAAATCTAGCTAGTCAATGACATATATACCAGTTATGAGCATCCATCAAATATGTATTGGACAGAAATGGTATGCCCAGTGTTGTACTCCATGGTGCTCTATTTAACATAAAGTATGGCCCCTCAGGAAGTTCACAGTTTTATGTTGGTTGCTAAGATAAACAATAAGAATGCACAAAATAGTAAGAACCATAATAAATGCATGCATATAGTAGTAGAGAAATTGAGAACAATGTGACTGTAATTCTTATTTTCATTTGTTGTTGTCTTGGATTTTTTTGTTGTTTTTTATTTGTTTTTGTTTTTGTTTTGATTTGGTTTTTTGAGACGCAGACTTACTATGTAGCTCAGGTTGGCCTCAAACTCATAATCCTCCTGAGTCAGCCTCCTGAGCGCTGAGATTACTGTCTAATGCTCTGAATGCATCACAGTCTGCTTCACAACAGTTGTGCTATTTGAGCTCAATTTAGTAGAACTCTGTGGAATGGATAAGGATAGGAAAAGGGGCAGAGGAATGTGGTAGAGACAGCATTCTGATCAGAGGAGGCAACACCTACAAAGACAAGGAGACATGCTATATTTACGGCAAATGCAAGTAGATCCAATTAAATTCAATAGAGTGGAGAAAATTTAAGCTGGAAAGGGCAGATAACAATCAAGTAATGGAAGGAGTTTTATATGTCAAATTAAAAACTATTGATCTGTTAAGTGGTAAAAGGAGTAGAACCAAATTTTGATTAATTCTTATTGTATGGCAGGCATTCAACTTGTTGTTGTTGTTGTTAGGTGCCGTCGAGTCGAGTCCAACTCATAGAGACCCTATGTACAGCAGATCGAAACACTTGCCAATTCTGTGCCAGGCAAACCATCTTATTTATGTTTAAGCCCATTGTTGCAGACACTGTGTTAATCCATCTGGTGGAGGGTTTTCCTCTTTTCCGTTGACCTGCCACTCTTCCAAACATGATGTCCTTCTCCAGGGATTGTTCTCTCCTGACTACATGTCCGAAATAT
>VMDO01040291.1:0-12035 GCA_007922755.1 Pedetes capensis | reverse complement strand
ACTGGGCACTGCTGAAATTTTTTTTGAAAAAAAAATTTATAGCAGCATTAGTAGGACGTCCAGGTCCTCACAATCTGCCACTTGGAATCCGTGGCCTGGATTCCTGGTGCCTGAGCACAGGGGCACAACCCACAGACTAGTTTATTCATCTTCAGACATTCCCAAAGGTGTGCAGAGCAAAAGATGTGTCTGTAGGGAACCTGCACCATCTTCTCGTACACCTCTAAGCACCCAGAATGTGGAAAGAGTTGTGGATGTTGGCCTCTGTCATGGGACCTGCCTAATGTACACCAGTCTAGTAGCCATCATTTGTGCCTCCATCCTGCTGCCACACCACAGGGCCCTGGACTCTGAAGTTTTAATTCACATACTTGTCCACACACAGCCTTCAGTATTTTATGACTTACAGTTCAGCATTTCCTACTCCAATACAGGGCTGGGATTTAGCTCAGTTGGTAGAGCACTGTGCTGCAATCTCTGAGGTCTGGAGTTCAATTCCCAGCACCGCAAAAATGGGAGAATGGCCTGGCAATCCACTCCTAAGCCAATCCCGAAACAGCCATTGAAAACCCTCTGAGGATCGCTATTGTGGGGCACGCACCTCCCGGTCCAGCCTGGAGGTTTGGATGGGTGGCGCTGCCGCACACACAGATACTAAACACAATTCACTCGGGACCCTCAGGTGAGGGGCACAGACTCCCTCAGCCCCTGGGACCCTGGCGGAGACGGGAGAAAGGAAAAGCCTCAGGCACTTTTGCCTTCCAGGGGCAAACACCTGTGTTGGTTGTCTCGGTGGTCACGAGGAGACAGCTGTTGCTTCATCGGTGATCAGACGGAGAGCAGGTTCTTTTCCTTCTTGATGATTGCTACGGGAGAGCATTCTCTCCTCATCAAAGGTCCGGGGCAGAGCAGTGGGAAAGGCGTTTTCTCATCGGTGGTCCGGGCAGGAACGGGCGAGAAGGTGCAGAAAAGGGTGCCAAAAGGGTCGAGCTGCTGCAGCGCAGCTCTTTATATAGTTCACCCATGGAATGGCCTGAGCCAATCAGCTTTCAGTCCAATTGTCCGATCAGGAAGGGTTTTGTACAAACGTGCAACCAAGTTACTTTCATTTTCCCTAGATTTCTAACTTACATACCAGATATTCAAACGCCATTTTCCCAGTTTGGGAGTTTTTGCCAATTTCCTCCCAATTTTTCCCTACAGCTATGAGTCTGATACTGACTCGATGGCACCTAACAACAACAACAACAACAACAACTCCAATACAGGTTCCCAGGGGGGTTCCTTTCTCCAGTAAGTTGTGATTCCCTGTCTTCATCTCTCCGATGTGGGGGTTATTGTTTTCCCCAATTCCCTCCCTTCTGTGGGGATTCTGAGAAAAGAGTCGATTTTTCAGTTTAGCTATTTACTATTTGTTAAGATGAAGTGGTAAATTCCAAGCACTATAAACAGAGGACTTTTTAAAAAACAAAACAATACTGGGAGTTTGAATCCTGAACCTTGCACATACTAGGCAAGTGCTATAACACTGAGTCTCACTGAGTCACACAGGCTGCCACTGGCCTGGAACTTGCAATCTTCCTCCTTCAGCCTTCCAAGGGACTGAGATTACAGATATGTGCCACAGTGCCTGGCTTCCTATTTATTTTTAATCTATTCAGTGCCTGGCTTCCTATTTATTTTTAATCTATTTTGTTGTATATATCAACAGGTCATTCTGTTTTATTGCTAAGTAGCATTCCTCTTTGTGGTATAATACAAATTTTTTGCAGAACTGGAGGGTGTTACCTTGGGCCTTATGCATGCTAGGCAAGTGCTCTACCTCTGAGTTACACCCAGCCCCTTTTTTATTTATTGTGTTGACACAGTGTTTTGCTAAGTTGGACACATTACCTTTGTTCTAAAACTCAATGATGCTCCTGACTCAGCTTTCTAAGTTTCTGGTATTATAGATGTGCACCATGATGTCCAGCCAGTTTGTTCTATTGATTTACCACTTGAGGAACATTTGATTTGCTACTAGTTAGGATCCCTTGTAAATAAAGCTACTGTGAGTCGTGTTGTATAATTCTTACATGAGCATATGCCTTCTTCCTCCAGGATAGTTAAGAGTGCAATAGCGGGATCATTTTGTAAATGAGAGATTAATGTTATAAAAACTGGTGGGTCATGAATGATTTTCCAACATAGTCCCAACATTTTTCATTTCCACTAGCAATGTATCAAAGTTTCATCTTTCACCACAAGCGAACATTTGATATGTTCATTCCTTAAGTTTTGACCATTCTCCCAGGGGTGTAATTGTATATCATCATAGTTTTAATTTACATTTCTCTACTGACAAATAATGACATCCACATATTCATGGGATTATCATTTCTGTATCTTCTTCCGTGAAGCATCTCTTGAAATCTTTTTTCAATGCATCTACTGAATTGACTTTTAAAAGGTTTTCTATATTTATATGCAAGTCTTTTATCAGATATATGATTTTCAAACATTTTGTTCCATCAGGTGGCTTGTGTCTTTATGTTATTAATACTTTGGAAGAACAGAAATCTTTAACTTTCAAGAAGTCCAGCTAATGGTTTTGTTTATTTCTATAAGTTTGTAGCCTGCAGCCATACCACTGTGGTGTCTGATCCTGTCAGATTTCTGAAGCTAAGCAGGGTCATGCCTGGTTATTATTTGCATGGGAGACTGCCTGGAAACCAGGTGCTGTAGGCATGGGAGAAGGACTCCGCAACCCACTCCCCCAAAAAAATCAGCCATTGAAAACCCTATGAATAGCAGAAAAACACTGATAGTAGTGTTTCACCTGCTGTACATAGGGTTGCTATAAATCAGACACCATCTCAATGGCACCTAACAACAAAAACAACAACACAAGATTGTAGATTTTGTGTCCCATCTAAAAATCTTCTTCTAAGACAAGGTAAAAAGGATTTCACTTATGTTTGCTTCTGAAAGTTTTATACCTTAGGTCTTAGATTTGTATGTTTGGTGCATCTTCAGTTAATTTGTATGTATGATGTGATGTATGAATCACAGTTTCTATTTGTGTGTATGAATATCCATGTATCCCAACTACATTTTCTGGAAATACTACATTTTCCACAGAATTGCCATTGCATCTTTGTTGAAAGATAGCTGTCCACATATGTGTGTATGTGTATGTGTCCATTTCTGGATACTTCATTCTATTTCACTAAGCTAATATCTACCTTATAGCCAGGAGGTTTGTTGCCAGTCAATAACACTGTCTTGATTATTATAGGTTGATAATGAATCTCAAAAACAGATAGTGTTTGTCCTCCAAACTTATTCTTTCTTTTCATAGTTTTTGTAATGATGGAGGTCTTTTGAATTTCCACATGAATTTTAGTTGTGACTTATCGATTTCTTAAAGAACAGTCCTCCCAGATTTTTGACTTTGATAGAAGTGTAAATATTTATTAATAAGGGAGGAATAGACAACTTATTGTTGAAACTGAGTCTTTTGGCTAAAGGACAGAAAAATATCCTCGGGACAGTTCGATAGGTTATGACTAGAAATATCAATCTGTAAAAGGTCAGTTGTGGTTCTTCCAACTTTATAATTATAATAAACATGTTAAATTGTGGTCTTTTCCTTTTTTACATCCCATAAAATCTACATTGATGAATACTAGCTTACTGGACTTTACAGAGAGGGCGAGTGCATGCATGTGTATGAATGTATACATATATATGTCATATATGTTTTTGTAGCTGAATTTGTCAGGAGTATATACACTCAGGAATTCTTGAGGGAAGTTGATGTGGTCATGAAGTCCCCTTCATTTCCCACCACATTGTAGGAAACAAATCAGGAAGGTTAGTTGTTTTTCTCTCCCTTTCCTTGTTCATCATATTTACAACAGTTGACACAGTGAGTGCTGTGGAACTTGTTATAGACAGAGCATCCATTTAAGATTCCTGCCTGAATCACTGACCTCTAGTCCCCTGTCCATCAGGTATAGTATTACCCTGTCATTTTATATGTAGTTCATCACTTTGCAAAGGCCTAGAAAAACTTGCTTTGCTTCTCTGCAGTCAACCTACATATAACATAAGAGGACCTTAAAAGAAGCTAATGGGATGTTGATATTTTCCTTTTGCCTCAAATCCTACTAGAAGGTTAGAAGAAAAATTCATAAAATCATACAGCACATAGTCTTCTGAAAGTGGCTGTCTTCAATCACCATAATACATGTGAAATTAATATTTATTATTGTCTTTTCTTGTAGATTGGACATTGTCAACATTGAAAAGTATTATAGATGCTTCTTAAATACATGGTTGAAAATATCATAAGTTAAAATTGCATTTCCTAAGCCCAATCTATGAAACATCATAGTTTACCAACACAGTGTCCTGCAGAGTATTGGTTGTTTGTGTCCATGATGATGTGGATTGATGGGAGTTGCAGCTTACCACCAATGCCAAGCATACCATGAAATTGTCATAACACCCATGTATATCAAGAGGTGGGAGTCCATTGTCATTTTTCTGCAGGTGGAAATCCAAGTTTCCCAGCACCATTTTTCAAAGAGACTGTCCTTTCTCCAATTTGCCTGCTTTTCTCCTTTGTCAAAGATCATGTGGCTATAGATGCATTGGTGTATCTCTGGGTCCTCAATTCTGTTCCACTGGCCTTCAGGCCTATTTTTGTGCCAGTACCAAGCTGTTTTTGCAACTACAGCCTGGTAGTGTGTTTTAGAGCCAGGGATTGTGATCCCACCAGCACTACTTTTGCAGTTTAAGAGTATTTTGGCTATACATGATCGTTAGTGTTTCCATATGAATTTTTGGATTACATTTTCTATTTCTGTAAGGTCTGTCACTGGAATTTCAGTGGGGATTTCATTAAACCTATAGATTGCTTTCGGTAGGATAGCCATTTTTACAATATTGATTTTCCCAATCCATGAACCAGGAAGGTCCTTCCACCTTCTAGTGTCCTCTGTGATTTCTTTCCTTAATGTTTTGAAGTTTACTTTGGAGAGATCTCAAGGATCTTTGGTTAGATTGATTCGTAAGTATTTATGTTTTTGGTGGGCCATGGTGAAAGTGATTGTAGCCTTAGTTTCCTTCAATTCCTGTTCACATTTTGTGCAAAGGAAGGCTACTGACTCTTGAGTGTTAATGATGTATCCTGCCATTTTGCTAAAGGAGTTAATTAGGCCTAAAAGTTTTCTAGAGGAGTTTTTGGGGTCTTTTAGGTAAAATACCATGTCATCTGCAAATAAGGAAAATTTGAGCTCTTTTTTGTCTATCTGTATCCCTTTGATTTCTTTCTCTAGTCTGATTGCTCTTGCTAGGACTTCAGTCATAATGTGAAATAAGATAGGAGAGAGTGGACATCCTTGCCTTATTCCTAAACTTAGAAGAAATTGTTTCAATGTTTCTCCATTTAATATAAT
The DNA here is from genome assembly GCA_007922755.1 of Pedetes capensis. Classification (NCBI taxonomy): domain Eukaryota; kingdom Metazoa; phylum Chordata; class Mammalia; order Rodentia; family Pedetidae; genus Pedetes; species Pedetes capensis. Next base: position 6,591 of record VMDO01040291.1, on the reverse strand, counting down.
ATTGACTGTAGGTCTTTCATAAATCGCCTTTATGATGTTAAGATATTCTCCTGTTATGCCTACCTTCTTCAGGATTTTTATCATGAAAAAGTGTTGCCCTTTGTTACAAGCCTTCTGAGCATTAATTGAGATGGTCATGTGGTTTCTGTTTACATGTTTCTTGATAAGTTGAATTACATTGGTCTATTTTCATATGTTGAACTAGCCTTGCATCTGCGGAATAAATCCCACTTGGTCATGAAGAACAATCTTTTCAATCTGTTGCTGAACTCGGTTTGCCAGGAATTTGTGGAGACCCTGTGGGCTAAGCATGCATTACAGTGGTAGAGCACTTGTCTACCAGGTGCAACCTGGGATTCAACCTCCCAGTATTGCAAAAAAAAAAAAGAAAGAAAAGAAAAAGAAAAGAAAAGAAAAAGAAAAAGAAAGAAAAAAAGAAAAAGTAAAAAAGAAAAATGAAGAAGAAGAAAAATGTAAATTAATATCCTAGCCTTTGATGCTGAGTGAAAAAGGCAAGTTACTGAAAGTTGGGTATCACATGATAATTTGGGTAAAAAATACATATATATGAACATGGCTTGCAAAATGGAGATATGAACCTTTAGTAGTGACTTAGTCTGATCTTGCTCATCTGTAAAATAAGCATATCAATTTACACATCACAGGGCATTTTTAAGTAGAACTGAGAAAAACTATAGGAAACATGTAATACATATTTCAAGAAATTATTTTGTCTTCCTTTATCCTCCCTACCATAAGGGATGACTCAAACACGAATATCTTACAGAGATAAATTGGATTTAAAGTAGTGCGAAAGAAATATATACATAATTATATGGTATATAACCACAGATGCCTCCAGGCATGGTAGCATATACCTGTAATCCCAAGGACTCAGGAGGAAAACTCAGGAGGATTGCAAGTTCAAGGCCAGAGACAGCCTGCTGAACTTAGTGAGACCTTGACCAAAAATTAAAAAAATAAAATAAAAAGTCAGGTGAGAGTGTGGCCTGGTGGCAGAGCACTTGCAAAGCATGTGTGGGGCCCTGCGTTCAACCATAAACTATTGCAAAACAAAACCAAACAAAAGACAAAAAGACCCCATGAACTCCATTTCCTTGGGGCATAACATATTACTCATGATGTAAGTTGTTGCTGTTATATGCCATCGAGTCATGTCTGACTCACAGCGACCCTCATAGGGTTTTCAGGGGCTGTTTCAGGGTTGCATTAGGAGTGGATTGCCACATCCATCTCCCATTTTCCGGTGCTGGGAATCAAACAGGGGATCTTAGAGACTGCAGAGTGGCTCTCTACCAACTGAACTAAATCCCAGCCACCATGATGTAAGTTAGGAGGTAAATAATTGCCTTGCTATTTTTTTTTGAGGTATTCTTTTTTTCTTATCTCCCAATTTGATACTGGAATAGGCACCTTTCTCTTGTGGTTTGGATCTTAAATGTCCCCTAAATACTTATATGCTAAAATCTTGGTTGCAAGCCGGTGGGGATATTTGGAGGTGGTGGCCCTTTAGGAAGTGGGGCCTAGTGGAAGGAAATTAGGTCACTTAGGGTGTGCCCTTGAAGGTGATATTGGGACCTTGGCCCTTTCATCTCTCTTTCTTTGCTTTATGAGGTGAGCAGTCTTCGGTGCCACATCCTCCTGCTGCCGTGATGTACTATGTTACCTCAGGCACCAAGCATGGACTGAAACCTTGGAAACTGTGAGCCAAAATAATCCTCCCTCCTTTAAGTTGATTTATCTCAGGGACTTTGTCACAGTGACAGAAAGCTGACTAAAACATTTCCTTTGAATCCTAGAAAGGAGACCATACAGAGTAATGGATGTACTATACAAAAAAATGAAATCAGTAAACCTGTGTCCCTAATACGTGATTCATCCTTAGGTATAAAACCATAGATAATCACTTCCACTATAGTGGTTTCAGCACTCACGCAGAGAAAGATTTTATGTCCAAATAGTTAAGGATGGGGACTTTGGAGTCATGTAGAGCACAGTGCAATGTGTGAATCATTTAATGTCTCATTTTCACGATCTCTGGCAAATTCAATTATCTGCTTATATGAGGTCGACATGGAATGAATATGCCTTATGGAGACATGTAAATAGAATACAGATGAAACAATGTGCAAACATACATTTTTAAGTGAGTGAGTTCTAGTTTTGACAACTAATTATACTTTTACATACCTAATATAGTTATGCTTACATTTATGATTATATTATGTGGGGAATTAACTACACTTTCCATAATTTCTAAAATTATGAATAATCTTAATTATCACAAATTGTAGAAACATTGCTCAACATGAAATATTTCAGACAATAAAACTTATACCATAATATACTTCTACATACTTATTTTAAATCCTTACATATAGAGTTCAAAATCATTCAACGTCTTCTTTTATTACATTGGTTTCTATCTTACCTGGGACAATTACTACCATTTATGTATATTTTTACTCTTAATACATTTCATTAGAGTTTTATTATACATGTGTATATCCCTCTGTGAAATATAGATTCTTATACTCCATGTTTTATCAATAGTTTCTGGGTTACGTAATGAGGAGAAAGGGAAAAACATGAGGTGAACAAACATACATTCACACTTTGTCATTATGTATTCTCTTTTAGAGCTACTAAACTGGAGGGTGTCTATGATTCACACCTGATGGGACAGCACTAACATCAACAACAAATAGACACACCCATTTTCTCTGTTTATAAGCTATAGAGAGAGTAAAACATTCCACAGATACTCGTGGGACTCTTGCCTGAATGAGAATGGTACTCATCTTTTACCCAAAATGCTTTTATTCAGTATCTTCCCCTCTGAAATCTGTGGAGCTAAGCACTGGGTGATTTCACACAGTCCCTCATCTGCCTGCAGCCATACCACTGTGGCATCCAATACCATCAGATCTCGGAAGCTAAGCAGAGTCGGACCTGATTTGTACTCAGATGGAAGACCGCCTGGGAACACCAGGTGCTGTAGACTTGGGAGAAGGACCCAGCTACCCACTCCTAGAAAACAATCAGCCATTGAAAACCCTGTGAATAGCAGAGAAGACCTTAAGCCTGCATCCATAGCACTGTGACGTCCAGTTCCATCAGACCTCCAAAGGTAAGCGGAGTCGGCCCTGATTATTACTTGGAAGGGAGATCCACTGGGAACACCAGATGCTGACTCAAAGGCACCTAACAACAAAAACAACTCATCCCTCCCTCCCCTGTGGCTGCCACTGCTGGGCTAACTAGGTGGGTGAAGAGAAGAGCTTGTTGCTAACTCAAGAGGCTTTATTTGGGAGAGAGCAGGAGGAAGCATGCTGCGAAACTCCTCTCATCCCATGACCTTCACTAGAACACTGGGCAGTGGGGACATGGTCTGACTTCTGAACGTGAGGCTCATTTCAGACACTTGCCTGCCCTTCCACTAAGTGTCTACAGTCATTTCCCTATCGCTGCCCAATTGGGGTGGGCATGTGGATCAAGTCATGAATAAGTTCTGGTAACACTTTTTGTGCAATTCCCTTGGTTAATGATGTTCCACATTCTGAATCTAAGCCACTTTCCTATTTGTAAGGCCAAGGACATTCATTCATAACTTTTTTCACTTCTAAAACATTTCTCCAAATCCGAAGCAACCATCTTCTAAGTTAGAAAAATGTTGAGTTCATCAACATGGGGATTTTAATGTAGAAGGAAAAGTAAATAGCCAACAAGCATAACAAAAATAAACCACCTCAACCTTATTTTGGATCAGACAAATACAGAAATGGACACAAAAGAACTGTTGTTCTGCATCTTTTATAATTATATCTTTAATAAATCTTACTAAGCCTCATGTTGTTGAGTACACATTCATACAAAACTTACCATATATGGGGCAGATGAAATCACTTGAATCCTCTCCAAACCTACATTAAAAACTTTGTGCTTATACCTCAAAAATTCTTAAGCATTCTCCATATAGTATCATTCTTTCAGTTTAACATACCACCTCCTAAACATGGCTGGTAGTATTCAAAACAGAAATAGGTAACTTGGCAGTTTTACCCAGAGATATGCATATCATGCAGGAAGTTGATACTTTCTTAACAGTTCGCATGTAGCTCTATAGTTCCACAATCTGTTTTTGAGAGGAGGAGTAGTGATAGATGAAAGTAGGAAGTCTCTCCATCTTTTATTTCCAGAGACTTCATGGCACATTTGCTTTTGTATTACTAATGGACAACAGTTTCCCTTTTATGGCCACTTGCAATTATTAGACAGTGCCCAGATGTGCAACACAGTGAAGAATTCAGCAGAAGAGTAACAGTTCATGAATTGAGAATTAGCTGCTGTTATACATGCATCTTCACAAGCTCTTCTCAGACACATTGACCTCTGCTCCCTGCAGATGTATTCTTATTTACGATTCAGTCAAATGCTCTTTCTTTCTTCTTTCTTTCTTTCTTTCTTCTTGTATAAAAATTCTTGTATAAAAAATTCTTATATAAAATTCTTGTATAAAAAATTCTTGTATAAAAATACTCATTCTGAGCCAGGCATGGTGGTGCACACCTTTAATCCCATTAACTCAGGAGGCAGAGGCAGGGGGATCACAAGTTCAAGACTAGCGGCAGTCTGAGTAATTTAACAAGACCTGTCTGAAGATGTTAAGAAAATGGGCTGTTTTTGCAGCTCGGTGTACAGCACTTGCGAAGCATCAAAGAGTGGGGCCCAGTGTTCACCCCCTAGTACCATAAAAAAAGTCATTCTGTACTTTTAGAACATTTCACACACACACACACACAAACACACACACACACAGACTTATGCAAAAAAGTGAATTTTAAGTGCTTCTAAATAGTGAGTATATTGTCTTAATCCTCCCTTAGGAAGTATTTATTAATCAGTATGTTGTAGTGATTTACCTTAGTTGGTAGAGCGCTGCTCTGCAGTTTCTGAGGTCCCGAGTTCGATTCCCAGCAACCCAAAATGGGAGAAGGACGTGGCAACCCACTCCCAAGGCAATCCCGAGAAACAGTCAGCCATTGAAAACTCTATGAAGGTCGCTATGAGTTGGACTCGACTCTACGGCACCTAACAACAGCAACAACATGTTGTAGTGTAGGTCCTGTGTTAGAGTGATGCTCAGCACTCTCAGAGACCTTGCGTTCAATCCCCAGTACCAGAAACGTGGAGAAGGATCTGGCAGTCCACTCTTGAAACAATCCAGAAAAAAATCAGGCATCAGAAACCCTATGAACAGCAGAGAAGCACTGATGCATGGCACAAGTTTGGGAGTGTTTCTTTCTATTGCACATAGGGTGGCTGTGAGTCGGACCAAACTCAATTACACCTAAAAACAACAAGGCAGGTTGTGAGAGAGTTCTTCTAAATGCTAGTACTAAATGTTAGTACTTAAGGTAGGAACTTTATTATTATTTAAGAGTCCTGCTTTTCTTTATTCTTCCCATGTAACTATGAGTGGACCCTCCTAATTCTTACCTCGATGGAGGTACTTTTATTCCTATCCTTAAATTCTTCCTAGTGCTGCCCTAGTTCAGGACCTCATCATTCCTTGCCTGTGCCATTGACTTTTCTTTTTTTTTAATCCAGGGCCACTCTCCTCTAATCCATATTTTAAGGGTCTGCAATATTATCTTCCTAAAACACAAGGCTTCTCTCTTCTGACCCTCTCACTGGCTTCTCCTTCTAAAGGTTTAGATATTCAAATACCTACCCCATAACATTGCCCCATTTAAAGGTTCATTTGCTGCATTCTTTCTTTCCTCCAACCCTCCAGCTTTATAGTTTCCTATGGAATAACCCACATACCTCCCATGCATTGCTTGTGCTCTTCCACTGGAATACTTTCTTGTCCTTACATATTGAAATCCTTTTCCTTTGCCAATTCAGTAGGCTTTAAGCTCCATTTTCACATACGTAGACCAGCAAGTTGCCTTTCCATTCTGATTATAGAATTTTTGTGTTATTTCTGTTTACATGTTCACTTTATGTCACCAGAATATGGAAAAGATCAGGTATTTTATAATTCCTCCATAACACTTAACGCATTACACTTTTTAACATAGTGTGCACGGATTCTCTGTTTGCTGAATGAATAGTTGGCATTTACATCTTAACTTTTGGTTTCCATACCTCAAAGTGGTCGTAATATAGCATGTTGTATTCACTCTATGGAAGCCACATTATTTTGTTTTAGTGATAATCAATGAGTTAATTCCTCATGTTTGCTTTTGAGGGTTTCTGTGTGTTTTTTTGTTTTTGTTTTGTTTCTGTTTTGTTGAGGTGCTGGGGAGCAAAGCCAGGGCATCATGCCTGCAAGGAAAACACTCCCCTACTGAGCCACGCCTCTAGCCCAGTACCCCATGGTTTGAAACTTTAATCATGGATATCAGAATCATGGTATTTATTAATTTGTGACTTACACTCTTTCTCTTTTCCATCCTAACCTTAAACGTTCCTATTCGAACCAAGTGTTGTGTCTCCTACTACAACATTTGACTCAGTCACAGGTGTCTGTGTTTCTTTACTGAGTGTTTTGATCTTCACACA